>CAUYPK010060627.1:0-14387 GCA_963574355.1 Loris lydekkerianus | reverse complement strand
TACGGTTTTCTGCACTTTATTTAAAGTTTTAAAGTTGTTGCTAGTTTTTCTTTAGCAATAAATATTGAAAAGCATTTAACCTACTGATTCCTCAATTATTGTAATTGTTTGGGGTATATATTTTTATTTTTGAAATTTACCGGTGGCTACTGCATTTTCCACCTCGGCTTATACTCGAGTCACTAAGTTTTCCCAGTTTTAGGGGTAAAATTAAGGGGGTCGGCTTATACTCGGGCCGGCTTATACTTGAGTATATATGGTAAATTGAAAAAGAAGGGAAAAGACCTGTAATCCTAGCACTCTGGGAGGCCAAGGCAGGTGGATCCCTTGAGTTAATGAGTTTGAGACTAGCCTGAGCAAGAGTGAGACCACATCTCTCCTAAAAACAGAAAAACAAACAAACAAACAAACAAACTAGCTAAACGTTGTGGTAGGCACCTGTAGTCCTGGCTACTCCAGAGGCTGAAAAAGGAAGATCGCTTGAGCCCAAGAGTTTGAAGTTGCTATGAGCTGTGACCCCACGGCCCTCTACCCAGGGTGACAGAGTGAGACTTCGTCTCAAAAAAAAACCAAACAAACAAACAAACAAAAGAATCCCAAATCCAGCTGAATATATCCTCAGGCTGTCCTTACCGCTCATACCACCTCACCCACACCCTGCTCCAAAGCAGTGCTCATCACTAGCTCGGATTACTGTAACAACCTCTGGACTCTTGATGTATAGAGAACACCAATAGAGCTGTGCGCAATCAAATAATCAAATGTGAAAAAGCCTGTTGTCCTGACAGGTTGCAGGCCTATAATTCACCTCCTTTACTAACATTCCTTTTCACTCCTTGCTCACCCAACTCCTGTAACATCAGCCTCCTTCAACATACCAAGCACATTTTTGCCTCAGGCCTTTGCACTTAAGTTTCCTTTGCCTAGAAAGCCCTTTCCCCAGATTTGCAAAAGGGTTGTGCCTTCGTTTCCTTCATGCCTCTACTCAAACATCACCTTATCAAAAAAATCTGCTTATCCAATAAATCTACTTGAATCTCACTTTGCCTTAAAATGAAACCAGTTGTGGTCTTGGAGTTTTGAGGGATGTTCCATAAAGATTAAGAGTCAAATTCAGGTTCTACTGTACAAAAAAAAGTATATCTGGTTTCCCTTACCTTCCTTCATCTCTTTCTATGGCACTTACTATTACCTGACATACATGTATATAAATTTGTTTATTTTCTGTCTCCCCTAACTAGAACATAAGCTCCAAGGTAGCAGAGACTTTGTCTTGTTCAATTCTGTATCCTCAGAGCTTGACCCACTTCCTGGCACATGATAGACATTTGTTGAATATTTGCTGGATGAATAAATGAATGAACAAATGAACCACAGCTTCTCTGGAGCTCGACAGTTAACCATGACACCAGAAATTAGCCAGGGAAAAGGGACCTCAGTGTGAACATATGCTTATGACACAACACCACCATACACACCCATACCCACACACTCTCTCACACACACCTCAATAACCTGGAACCCTTGGAAATGTACAACAAAGGGAAATAATAAAGTGTGCCTACAGGGTATAAAAGTATACAGCTATTAAAAACACCAATTATAAAGACAGTGAAATGCTTATAGTACATTATGGAAAAGCAGTACCATCGACTATAAAATAAAACAGTTCATAATATATCATTACATACTATACTGCTAGAATCACAGTGTTACAAAATGTGTACCCTTTTGCATTAATATTTCTGATATTAAAAGCAAAATTAAGGCTCAGCACCTGTAGTTCAGTGAGTAGGGGACCAGCCACATACACCAAAGCTGGTGGATTCGAACCCAGCCCTGGCCAGCTAAACAACAATGACAACTACAACAAAAAATAGCTGGGCATGGGCGTCGCCTGTGGCTCAAAGGAGTAGGGCGCAGGCCCCATATGCTGGAGGTGGTGGGTTCAAACCCAGCCCTGGCCAAAAACTGCAAAAAAAAAAAAAAAAAAAAAAATAGTTGGGCGTTGTGGCGGGTGCCTATAGTCCCTGCTACTTGGGAGGCTGAGGCAAAAGAATCACTTAAGCCCAAGAGTTGGAGGTTGCTGTGAGCTGTCACCCCACGGGACTCTACCAAGGGTGACAACGTGAGACTCTGTCTCAAAAAATAAAGAAATAAAAAAAAGCAAAATTAATTACTATGTTAGGCTTGTTAGTGGGGTTATGGGTGGTTTTGTAATCTTTTGTTCTTCACAATTTAAAATAACTCTTGTATTCTCTTTTTCCATAAAAGGAACACATTTTAACACCCTGGGCACACTGGCTGAGGAAAATTCCAGCACAGTGAAGTCAGCACCCAAGTTCCCCCCAGAGACTCCATGTGTGAGTGACAGAGGGGTCCTGAGCCAGGCCTGTGCAGAAGGGTTGGCCCAGTGGCTGAAACTGAGTGGTGAATGAGGCATAGAGCATTTGCATGACTAACTCAGGGGAAAAAACCCACCAGAGAGTTATTTCTATTTAAGCTCAGAGAAATGCAGAAGTAAATCTACTTGAACCTAACTTGGCTTTAAAACGAAACCAAGTGTGTCCCTGGAGTTTTGGGGGGGAAACTTCTACAAGGAGGGAAAGTCAAGTCCAGCCTCTAGTCCCACATGGTCCCAGATATGGTAACTTTGGGTTCTCTAAGGGACTTCCTTCAATGTTATTGCAAAAAGTTCTGAATCCATAAATGCACCCTCATAGACTTTATTTTATTTTATTTATTTATTTATTTATTTATTTTTATTTATTTATTTTTTTTTTTTGAGACAGAGCCTCAAGCTATTGCCCAGGGTAGAGTGTCATGGCATCACAGCTCACAGCAATCTCCAACTCCAGGCTCAAGCAATTCTCTTGCCTCAGCCTCCCACGTAGCTGGGACTACAGGAGCCCACCACAACACCTGGCTATTTTTTGGTTGTAGTTGGCATTGTTTGGCAGGCCTAGGCCGGATTCGAACCCGCCAGCTCTGGTGTATGTGGCTGGTGCCTTAGCCGCTTGAGCTACAAGTGCTGAGCCCCATCATAAACTTTAGACCAGTATTTTTTTTTTTTTTTTAGATAGAGTTTTACTTTGTCGCCCCCAGTAGAGTGTTCTGGCATCATAGGGCTTGAGCAATCCTCTTGCCTCAGTTCTCCCAGTAGCTGGGACTTACAGGCTTGCACTACTACATCTGGCTATCGACCAGCATTTCTTTTTCTTTTCTTTTCTTTTTTCTTTTTGAGACAGAGTCTCACTATGTCACCCTCCATAGAGGGTGACTTCGCAGCTCACAGCAACCTCAAACTCTTGGGCTTAAGCTATTCTCTTGCCTCAGCCTCCCAAGTAGCTGGGACTACAGGTGCCCACCACAACGCCTGGCTAAAGACCAGCATTTCTTAACCTAACTAAGGCTATGAACTCTTTGATAGCCATAAAAGGCCCAAAACTTCATCCCAGGAAAACTAAACATCAGCCAACAAATTTGAAACAATTTCAGGAAATTCACGAATTCCCAAAATCCTATCCACTCCTAGTTGTCCCCGCGCCCCAGATTAAGAACCCCTGATGGACTTGAATAAACTCAACACATGTTATTTTTCCAGTTGTTGATAGGATCGTGATAAATAAATAGATCTGTTTGAAAGAAACATTCAATTCAAAGACTTGTCGTTGTGCATGTCTCCAGAGGAGCTGTAAACGCGTCCGCAGGCCCAAGGAGCACGTTAAAAGAGTCTCTTAGCCCGGCAGCAAAGGCGTCTTCCAAGTGACAGAGAGAGGCCCTGCAGTAGAGGGCACCGGGCTTGGACAGCAAGGTCCTAGGATCCCAGGTACCCCTGAAACTGGCTCCGGTTGTTTTGTTTTCGTCGCCCTCTGTAGAGTGTGGTGAAATCACAGCTCACAGCAACCTCCAACTGATGGGCTTAGGCGATTCTCTTGCCTCAGCCTCCCGAGTAGCTGGGACCACAGGCACCTGCCACAACGCCCGGCTATTTTTTTCTTGCAGTTTGGCCGGAGCCGGGTTTGAACCTGCCACCCTCCGCATATGGGGCCGGCGCCCTATCCCATTGAGCCACAGGCGCCGCCCATTGGCTCTAGTTTTTAGGAGTTTTTTCGCTCCTAAATGAAATGTTCAGTCTCTGGTTGGCTCACGTGGTTTTCCAGACGTGGATTATCAGCGTGTGTCCAGGCGCTGGGCGCAGTCATTGAGGCTTTCCTGGTGAGCATCCCTGGACAGCCCCGAAGGGACCCAGCTTGGGTGGCCGTCACCAGGCGCCGCTACATGCGAATGCCCTGCTCGTGAGCTCCCTCTCCTGGGGGCGCCCGGTGCCATCCTGGCTCATGGCCCAGACCTGGGCAGCCCCGGGCCGCTCTGTGCAGGAGCTGCGCGCTGTGCCCGGAGTGGGGGGTTGGGGAGCGCAAGGCGTGGGTGGGGTGTGTATGTGACCGGGGCGCGGTGGGGCTCCGGCTCTGGACCCACACCGGCTGCGGGTGCGGGGCCTCTGAACCGTGGATGAATGGAGATACAGCGAGGGATGGTGCGCGTCGTAACCCAGCCAGCCCATTGCCCCTAGCTGACGTTTCCAGGACCGTCCTTCCCACTCCACTGCCCCTCCACCTATCCCCTGAGATGCCCTTAGCCTGCAGGCTCCAGGCGCCCCGGGCTGGCTCAGTACGTGACTCAGCAGACACCAGTGGCTGGCACACAATACCTGTATGCAGGTCTGTTGAATAAGTAAAAAGATTTATTTTTTTATGTTCGAGCAGTGTCTGTTTCAACACTCCCAACAGTAGGCCCCATATTAGTCGGGGATGCCAAGAGGGAAGGGGGTACCGCTGGGGAGGTGGATGGAAGTGGGCGGACCAGAGAGCAGCCTTGGAGAGCGCTGGAAGTCAGTGCCCGCAACCAATCCGGACGCAGAGACTCGGTGCCGGGGCATTCGGCGCTGAAAACCAAAACTGCCGGGCCACGGAACCAGCGCTGTGCGGGCAGCGTGGGGAGCAGGTGCCCTGGGGTCAGGGAGGTGAAAGACCGGAAAAGTATAGCCCGGAAGGGGCAGTCCCCACCCGATGGCCGGGTGAAGCCTGGGCTTCACTGGTTGCTAGAGACCTGGATCCCGGGAAGCTAGAGGCCTCAGGTATCCGGGACAGAAGGATGCTGATCACAGGAGCACCGAATCCTTCGGCAATGACAGAGTGACAAGTCCACCTAGGTCCGGAGGACAGAGACTAGGAAGCAAGCTTCCCCTCAGCCCTGCCGCAGGCTTCCCAGGTTTGGAGGAAACGGCCGCCTGCAGGGGGCGAAATGTTCCTTTGGTACTGCGGACTGCGCCTCAACCAGAAGCAAAAATAGAAGCTGAGAACAAGGGAAAGGAATGAAACTGAACAAACATACATGTGTAATCCTGATGGGACCCGTAGTAAAGTAATATTCCCAAACACGGCAGTAGGAAGGATTAGGCATGTAAGGAATGTTTGGATAAATGAATGAAAATTTGGTGGGGAAAAAAATGTAAGTTCCCTGTGGTATATCAAAATAAACTCCAAGTGACTTAAAATGCCAAATGTATTTTAAAGAACAGTCATAAAAACACTATTTTATAGGATGGAACAATTTATGAATAAACATCAGCATTCTCAGCTCGCCATCCATAGCACAGTGGTTATGGTGCCAGCCACATACACCGAGGCTGGTCGGTTCAAACCTAGCCCAGGCCTGCTAACCAACACTGACAAGTGCAACAAAAAATAGCTGGGCACCTGTAGTCCCAGCTACTTGGGAGAATGAGGCAAGAGAATCGCTTAAGCCCGAGTATGAGGTTGCTGTGAGCTGTGACCCCATAGCACTCCACCGAGGGTGACAAAGTGAGACTGTCTCAAAAAAAAAAAAAAAAGTCAGCATTCTCAAAATCTGAAACAACAGAAGGAATGGCAAAGGAAGACTGACATTCAGAAATATAAAAGAGACAACTTAAGAAAAATGTCTATACCAAATAAGTAAAACCTACCTCAAATGTATAAAAGCTTATTATTATTATTATTATTATTTTTGGTAGAGACAGAGTCTCACTTTGTCACCCTTTGGTAGTGCCGAGGCATCACACTGCGCACAGCAACCTCTAGCTCCTGGGCTTAGGCGATTCTCTTGCCTCAGCCTCCCGAGTAGCTGGGACTACAGGTGCCCACCACAACATCCAGCTATTTTTTTGTTGCAGTTTGGCTGGGGCTGAACCCACTACCCTTGGCATATGGGGCCGGCACCCTACTGACTGAGCCACAGGCGCCGCCCTAAAAGCTTGTTTTTATATATGAAAACAATCAGGGTACCAACAGCCAAATAGATGAAGGAGGTAATATGTACTGTCATTCACAAGGAAAAATAAAATTAGTACCCAAATACATGGGGAAATGTTTATTGAAAATCAGAAATTTTAAACTTAAAACAATCTTGACATAGCAATTTACATACATTTTGAAATTATAATGCATAATATTAGCAACTTGGTAAAATAATAGCCACCCTAACTTCATGCTCTTTTGATAGCAACATTGTGATCTTCAATTATTCAATAAACAGCTATTGAGGAGTCTCTACCCCAGATTAAACACTACTCTAAACTCTAATTTTAATGGAAGGAAGAGGACACTAAACAAATATACACGATACAGGGTGGTAGTGCTGCTAGAAAGAAAAATAGAACAGTGAGTGATGGAATGGGGCAGTTAAATTTGGCTAGTCAGGACAAGGTCTCCCTGATGGATGACATCTGAACAGAGCAATATGAACAAAGTGAGGGAAGAATTTTTGTTTACACTTGTGGGAAGAGTGTTCCAGGCAGAGGGAATAGAAAATACGATGGTCCTGAGGCAAGAGTGTATGACCGGTAGAGCACCAATTGATTATCTTCACTGTGTTGCGCAGATTGGACTCAAACTCCTATTCTCAAGTGATCCTCCTGCCTCAGCCTCCTGAGTACCAGGGATTACAGGACTGTGTAACTGGACCTGATTGCCTCTTAACCATGTACACTTTCACAGACATAATAATCCTTTTTTTGTTCTTTGCCTTTTTTTTTTTTTTTGTGACAGTCTTTTACTTTGTCGCCCTTGGTAAAGTGCCGTGGCATCACAGCTCATAGCAACCTCAAACTCTTGGGCTCTAGATTCTCTTGTCTCAGCCTCCCAAGTAGCTGGGACTATAGGTACCTGCCACAATGCCCGTCTACTTTTAGAGATGGGGTCTCGGCCTTGCTCAGGCTTGTCTTAAACCTGTGAGCTCAGGCAATCCATCCAAGTTGGCCTCCTAGAGTGCTGGCAGTATAGGCATAAGCCACTGTGCCCAGCCACCTTCTTTTTTTTTGAGATAGCCTCAAGCTGTCACCCTGGGTAGAGTGCTGTGGCATCACAGCTCACAAAGACCTCCAACTCGTGGGCTTAAGAGATTCTCTTGCCTCAGCCTCCCAAGTAGCTTGGACTATAGGTGCCCACGACAACGCCTGACTATTTTTTGGTTGTAGTTGTCACTGTTGTTTGGCAGGCCTGGGCTGGATTTGAAACCACCAGCTGTGGTGTATGTGAATGACGCCTTAGCTTCTTAAGTGACAGGCACCGAGCCTTTTTTTTTTTTTTTTTTTTTTTCTAGAGATAGGTTCTTGCTCTGTCACCAGCCTGGAGTATGGCACCAAGATCATAGCTCACTGTAACCTCGAACTTCTGGGCTCAGGTGATCCTCCCACCTCAGCCTCCCAAGTAGCTGGGACTGCAGATACATGCCACCATGGATGACTAATTTTTTCTTTTCTTTTTTTCTTTTTTTGCAGTTTTTGGTGGGGGCTGGGCTTGAACCTGCCACCTCCGGCATATGGGGCTGGTGCCCTATTCCTTTGAGCCACAGGTGCCGCCCTTCTTTTTTTTTTTTTGAGACAGAGTCTCACTCTCCTTGGGTGGAATGCCATGCCATCATCATAGTTCAGAAACCTCAAACTCTTGGGCTCAAGAGCTCCTTTACCCCAGCCTCTTAAGTAGCTGGGACTACAGGTTTGGTTTGGGGGTGTTTTTGTAGAGATAGGGTCTTGGTATGTTTGCTAGACTGTCTTAGACTCTTGACCTCAAATAATGCTCCTACCTTGGCCTTGAAAAGTGCTGGGATAAGCCCAGCACACATGATAATACTTTGGGTTTTTCTTTTTTTCTTTCTGAGACAGAGTTTCTGTCACCTGGGTAGAGTGTTGTGTGTCGTTATAGCTCACAGCAACCTCAAACTCTTGGGCTCAAGCAATCCTTTTCCTTCAGCCTCCCACTAGCTGGGACTGCAGATACCCACCATGACACCCTGCTAGTTTTTCTATTTTTTAGTAGAGATGGTGTCTTACTCAGGCTGGTCTCAAACTCCTGAGCTCTAGCAATCCACTCACCTAAGCCTCCCAGAGTGCTGGGATTACAGGCATGAGCCACCATGCCCAACCCACACAGTAATACTTTGAAGAAATTTTATAATTGACTTACTTTGTATACTTATTAAGCCCATAATGAATTCATTAAGCTGAAAGTCAAATATATATATAAAGAGAGACTTTCAAATACATATATATATATTTGGCTATATATAGTCAAATATCTGTTATTTGTCTTAACTAACAATAACTTAGCATTAGTGGAAAGTGACATTGCAAAAAGATTGTCACCTCCAGGAATGGAAGAAAAAGTATCCAATGTACTCATCCCTACTATGAAGCTAAACTATAGCTTTCACATGAAGGCTATAACACAACTGTACCACAAGACTATGGGGAAAGGACCAAGGAAGGGGAAGGGAGGGGGGAGGTTTGGGTGGTGGGAGGGTGATGGGTCAGGCCACATCTATGGTGCATATTTTTATCTATAATTAAAAAAAAATTAAAAAAATATATATATATATATATATATATATATATATATTATGAAAATAAATTAGATTTGGAAATCTTGTGGGTAGTTTTGTCATGTAGCTATGTATTTCAGGAACCACAAATTCATTTATTAGAAAATGCAATTTTACAACAGAGAATCAACTAAAATACTCATTTATCAGCTGTAATCCTCAGAATGGTCATGAGAAGGAGTTCGGCAATTTTTTTTTCACACAAATTGATTCTTCTGGAACTTTGCATCTTGTCAGTTACTGAGTCTATCTGACAAAACTCCAAGAAATGTTGTCTTATTCTGAGTCTCCTCCTCCCTGTACCCCTATCTCCCAGTATATACCTTCTTCATCATGTTTCTCAAACTATAATATAATTTTTGGTTTAACTCCATTTTCTTCACCAAACTGAAATCACTAAAGACGTAGGTGACATATACAAAGTACACGACCCGTATTCATGTCTGACTCAATTATTTGTTGAGTGAATGCATGAGGGGAAATGATAGGAAAAGACAAGCATACAGAAACTACCATAGATAGCACCCCTACCATAAACCTAGCCCCGTGCTAGACACAAACTATTTTACTCATTGATTTCTAAGATCAACATAATAATGTGGCTATTTTACAGACAAGTTGCTCAAGTTTCAAAAGATTAACATGCTCTGGCCTTCACAACTGGTAAATGACAGAGTTCGAAATTCAAACAGCAACTCTTGATTCGAAAGGTCAGTGTTCTCTTGCCTGAACCTTGCTGCCTCCAGGAGCAAGGACATTCCAGGAAAGGTGTGGACTTTACAGTTCATCTGAAACAAATCCACATACACACAAAGAGGTATGAGGGCCAGCTACTAAGCAACAGTTTTAAATACATAACCCTTCATGCTTGTTATTGCTCCTCTATCCCTGTGTCATCAAACACCACCTTTTGAAATACTACCCATCATTTGATAACTGGAAATTTCTTGGACTCAGACTTGGATTCTATCCTCATTGAGAGTTTATTGCAGGTCCTTCTTTTAAAAGTTTTCAATGGACAGCAGGTGCAGAGGGTTGACTAATCACAGCACCCATCTCACTGTATGTTATCAGCTTTGGTCCAAACAAACCCACACTTGATTTATTCATTCTACTATATTCTCTAAGCCCATGAGCTCCCCTGTTTGGTTTTTGTCCAACCAAAAATTATATTATAGGTTGAGAATGTAATGATGAAGGTATATACTGGGAGGTAGGGGAACAGGGAGGAGAGACTCACAATAAGACAACATGGGTCTAATGTGGTTTTATTTGTATATGTTCTTTAAAAATGCATGTTTTGGTACACTAATATTTTAAATTTATATAAATTTTTTTTAGTCGTATATCTTATCTTTCTAATTTTTTATGAAAGCTACATTTTAAAAATGCATCTTTATTAATATGTATACATTTAATACATTGCTCCATAACATATAGCTAATTTTCTACCAGGACCACCTGGAAACATTCTCACATCTCTTACCTATCCTATATTTCAACACATATGAAAACCAAATAAATGGGAAGGGATATCAAGCCAGTCTCATCTAATTATAAATGGAGTATTTTGAATGTGCTTAAACTGCACGTATTCAGAGGATTCACGTGCTCATATTTAAGGATATTATAAATTTTTCTTGATATGCAGCATGTAGCCAGAAGTAAAAGAACTTTAAAAAAAATGGGAAAATAAAATCATATGAACTAGAAATGGTTTATGAAGAGGTAAGAAGGACTGAAAGATGTTTTTTATCACTGGTAAGTAGTAACTTGTACTTTGGAGACAAAAAACTATTATGATTTAAATAATTTTTATAGATTCTCCTTTATAAGCCTTTAATTTTTTTCCTTCTTTAAAAACAAGTTTACTGACCGGTCATGGTGTCTTATGCTTGCATGCTTACCACCTAGGGGACGCTGAGACAGGAGGATTATTTGAGGCCAGAACAAGGCTGAGCAAGAACAAGACCCTGTCTTTATAAAAAAAAAGAAAGAAGGGGAAAAGAAGGAAGGAAGGAAGGGAGAAAGAAAGAGAAGAAAAGAAAAAAGGAAGAAAATTAAAAAAGGAAGAAAGGAAAAAAAGAGAAAGAAAAAATTAGCCAGGCAGGGTGGTGTGCATCTGTACTCCCAGTTATTCAGACGGCTGAGATTCCAGGTGTATCTCTTGAGCCTAGGAGTTTGAGGTTTCAGTGAGCTATGATGAAGTTACTGAACTCTAACCTAGGTGACAGAGACTCTGTTTCCAAAAAGGGGGGGAAAAAAAAGAAAGAAAAAAGGAAAAAAAGCTTATAGACCATTAACTATGATACAGTCATTTTATTTAATTTTGATAAGAACTCAGAAAGTTTGAGGTCATTATCCATATTTTATTGATAAAGAAACTGAGATGTTAAGTAATATTTAAAAAGCTGCAGAGCTAAGGCAAGGCAAGAATTGACTCAAACCTATGGTTGAATGAAAACAGACATGAATCAGAAATACTTGGCTCAAATCTTAACACTGCAACTTATCTATTCTCTGACATTTGGCAGGTTACCTTCTATCTCTGGGCCTTGCTTTCTAATGTGTAAAATGAAGTTACTGATACTGATCTAAAGAGCTGCTGTGAGGCTTTGAAGGGGTATCAACGATACAGAGTGCCCGACAGTGGCACATCATTGGCACTCATTTATTTATCTATTTATTCTTACTGAGCCTGCACATTTTAGGGAAGAAATGGAACTTGAATGTAGTCTATGGAGGTATAAATTTAGGACTCGTTCCAGGAGACTAGTTACATCTTTAATTAATCAACGTACATTATTTATTATTGTATCCAAAACATCTGATGCCAAAAGTAAAACTTGTGTCTTTACTTGTCTCGTTTTCTCTTCCCAATTCCTATTGGCCTGAGTAATCTTCCTCTATTACAGGAAAATCATTCTTCTGGACTTGTGCCTTGAATATGTTACTAAGTTTACCAGGAAAACACCATATTTAAAACCTTTCACAATTTGAACTCTACCTACTTTCAATATTTATCTGCTTCTATAACATCAGCCCCAGTTTGGGACAGGTCTGAATTTTTATCCCGTTTAACTTTGATTCGTGAATTTACTTGCTCCCACGTGATAGTGTTTCTGCCTCTTTGTCTTACATTTTCACCATTGTTTAAGTTCTGTGAAGCCTTTTATCTTCCCTCTAACATGATGTGTTTGGAAAAGAATGCCTTTGAATCTTTCAACTTTGAAAAGAAGTTTATTTCTCCTTCTTCTTCTATGGCATATACTGTATATTACCATCTATAATGCACACATTTTTGAGGCAAAAATAAGGATGTGCATTATACAGGCACTACAGTTTGGGAGCAGGGGAGCCTAGTGGGACTCCAGGAGCTACCATACCCTCCTGTCTGGGCCTGCATTAGATTCCAGTCCAGGAGGACCCAGTGGGAGCAGGCCAGTGGGGCCTCCACCAAGCAGCACAATCAGGGGAATGGACAGTTGGTAGGGATGAAAAGGTGGGCCACATGGAGAGGACCAGGAGCACCATGAAGGCCCCAGGGACCTACCTGGCTATCTATGGGTTACGCAGCCTCAGAAGCCCCTGCCTCGCCCACCACAACCCTATCATGGCAGGGAGGGGAAGGTTCCCCAGAGAGCAGGTGGCTGAGGATGTGCATTGCAATCTGCACCTTGATGAGGGGAGTGTTAGCCCTACCCAGATGTGTCTCTCCTGACCATGACCCAGCCACTGTCTCACAGGACATTTTTAAGAAAGTTTTGGCCAAAAACACGAGTGTACATTCTACATGAGAGCACATGATAGAAGGCAAAATATAGGACATACAGACATTTGTATTCCTATCTCTTTCTCTTTAGGTAACTGAAAGGTCTTGAAAATAGAACCTTTCTTACTCATTTCTTGTCAGCTGTTCCACTTAGTGCATAAGATGATGCTTAAGAAATATAAATTAAAACAAATTATATATCATGACCAAGACAGTTTTATCCCAGGGTCTCAAGGCTGGTTCAATATCCGTAAATCTATGATAATTTTTCAATTCAATTTTTTTTTGCTCCAGAACTTGTTATAGTTTCAAATTGTTGATATTTTCTTCTGTTGTTCATTCACCATTTCCCTGATTTTGTGTAGTTTTTTATTTGCCTTCTAATACATTGAGCTTTGTTATGTTGATTATTTTGAATTTTTTGTCAGGTAATTCACAGATCTCCAGTTCTTCGGGGTAGGTTTCTTTTCTTTTTTTCTTTTTTTTTTTTTTTTATTATTGGGGATTCATTGAGGGTACAATAAACTAGGTTACACTGATTGCACTTTTTAGGTAAAGTCCCTCTTACAGTCGTTTCTTGCGCCCAAAAGGTGTGGCACACACCAAAGCTCCACTCCCCTCCGTCCTTCCTTCTCTTTGCTCTTCCTTTCTGATTTCATTTTTTTTTTTTAAGCAGGAACTCAACTTTATTGCATCAAGCAGCCGCTTACATAGAGCGTGACGAAGGGGCGGGGAAAGAAGGCAGAGGATGAGGTGCATAACAGGGTTGGGCCAATGGCATGGTACCATGTTGGCTGTATCTAGGTAGAGGCAGTTTCAGTCCGGGCCTTGCTGAGTCATTGCTTCGCAGAAGTAGCTCAATGGATCTACTTCTAGTCAGGCTCGGGAAGTTGCACTAGGCCTCAGGCACATGACAGGGCCCAACAATTCCCTCTTTTGTTTTTTTGTATGGCGGATAAACATAGCCCCTATCTTCGGTTGCCTGCTCTTGCAGTTTCAGTCTTACCCATCATGGGGATACAAATATCAATGGTTTGGTCCCTGTCTTAGGTTTACTGAACGCAGAGTGATCTTACCCGTCTTTGGGTACTATGAATGTAATCCACCATGCAGCCTCTCCATATCCTGTCTTAGGTTGTCCCAGCTTTGGGAGTCTTAACCATCATTGGTGCTATGGAGGGAGGTGAAGAATAATAGTTAGATTCTTGGTTAATGAGCCGGTGATATTGGACCTCGACCTGATTTAATTGCCTCTAAACTAAGACGGGTAAGATCACTCTGCGTTCAGTCAACCTAAGACAGGGACCAAACCATTGATGTTTGTATCCCCATGACGGGTAAGACTGAAACTGCAAGAGCAGGCAACCTAAGACAGGGGCAATGTTTATCCACCATACAAAAGCAAAAGAGGGAATTTTGGGGCCCTGCCATGTGCCTGAGGCCTAGTGCAACTTTCTGAGCCTGACTAGATATAGATCCATTGAGCTAATTCCATGTAGCAATGACTCAGCAAGGCCCTGCCTGAAACTGCCTCCACCTAGATACAGCCAACGTGGTACCATGCCATTGGCCCAACCCTGTCACGCACCTCATCCCCCACCTTCTTTCCCCACCCCTTCCCCACGCTCTATATAAGCAGCTGCTTGACGCAATAAAGTTGAGTTCCTGCTTTAAAAAAAAAAAAAAGATTTAAGGA
>CAUYPK010060626.1:0-45072 GCA_963574355.1 Loris lydekkerianus | reverse complement strand
AGGAATGGAAGAAAAAGTATCCAATGTACTCAGCCCTACTATGAAGCTAAATTATAGCTTTCACATGAAGGCTATAACCCAACTATACCATAAGACTATGGGGAAAGGGCCAAGGAAGGGGAAGGGAGGGGGGAGGTTTTGGTGGAGGGAGGGTAATGGGTGGGGCCACATCTATGGTGCAACTTAGAATGGGTACAGGTGATTGCACTAATGTACACAGCTACGATTTAACAATAAAAAAAAATTTAAAAACTGCAGAGAGAACCACCCCCAAATTGGTGATGAAGTAACAAATACTCGGAGGAAATACAAAGTAATTAAATATTCTGAAAATGACTTTTTTTTTAATACTGGGTAATCAACAATGATGTTTTATATGAGGTATGTTTACTGTCTAAATTTCTACTTCTGACTTTAGAACCGAAGGCACTGCTATAGCTGAGCTATTATGGTTGACACCAATTCATTGTAACCACCAAAGCTTATTGAGCATCACAATGTGCCAAGCAATAATCTAATCACCTCTTTTTGTTTCTACATCAATTCATGTAGTCCTCACAAGAGGCCTAGAGGTAAGCACTATTATTAGCACCTGTTTGAACAGAAAATTCTGAGACATAACTAGTAAAGCCCTTTACCCAAGACCTCACAGCTAGTACGTATTCAAGCCAAGCTTTTGAGCCGGGCAGCCTGGCCCCAGAATTTGTGCTCTGAGCCACCACACTGGACAGCCCCACTCTTACAAAGTAGTTCACAAAGACTTAGGTGTTACTTGCATAGGCTTATACTAAAAATAGCTGCAAAATAAATAACTCTGGTAGTTTAAAGATATATGCATAAATCATTTGATACTTTTCCTTTCAAAAGGGGGAACCTAATCACATCCTCAAGTGTGGAATAAATATTCACAGTGAATGAATAGATACAAAACCGGGGAGTTACCATCTGAGACTGTGGAGATGAGCTCGTAAGGGGCGGTGTGCCTTCTGCTTTCTCTCTCCTGGATCACTTGCTCTGGGGGAAGCCGGTGACCTCTTATGAAGACAGTCAGGCCTACACAGAGGCTCAAATGTGATGAAGCACCGAGGCCTCCTGCCCACAGCTCTGCGAATGACTCCTTCTGGGAGCAGTTCCTGCAGCCTTCCTTAAACCCCCAGAGCCCCAAGCCTCTGCTGACATCCCTTATACTGCAACTTCTCAAAACCCCATTCTGCTAAAACAGTGTTTTTCAACCTCTTTTACCCTATGGCACACTTGAACTATAGTTAAACTACCTTGGTGCACTTAAATTATGTTGATCAAAAGAGAGTAAAAAGAAAAAATATACTTACAGTGCTTTGAACTTCTTTCTAAAATAATTCAATTAATGATCTTTAAAAATTTTCACAGCACACAGGTTGAAAATCACTGTGCCGCCCAGTCCCTGAGCCATAGGAACTATGAGCTGATGAATGTCTGTGGCATTCGACCACTAAGATTTGAGGTCATTTATTGTACAGCAATTGGTAACTAATATAGCAACTATAGAAAAAGTATTTTAAAGTCATTTGCCAATTTTTAGTTTTGAAATTTATGAGGTACATTAGCTAAGTTACCTGTTCATAAAATAAAATCTATGAATCCATAGATTTTTGCTTTACAAACAAAGCAAAATGCTCTATAGTTTCATAAGTATCTATTTATAGAAGGAGGCCTGATAAATCATATTTGATTAAAAATCACCGTGTGAAAAGCACTTAGGAACGTTGAGGACAAACTCTGGTGTACTTTTATCGTCTTGGTTTCCACGTGGTTTTCATTTCTTTCTTGTAAAAAGAAGGAGTCCATGTTTTAGGTTCTTCTAGTCACCCATAATCTACTAGGATGAAGATTCTGCACATCCATTCATAGCAATGAGCGGGAAGGTGAACAGCTTAATTAGTTAGGTACGGTGTTTACACTCCCTTACGCATTTTTCTAAGATATGCCATTGGGAGCTGCCTGCTATTTGCAATGTTTCTTTCTCACAGGAAATAAAACTTGAAACAAACTTTGAATTACCTTTTCAGCTTCCCCGAACTGTATCCTTCAGGGACAGTTGTCTTATTCTGTACCTTAGAACTGAAGGTTGACTTACTGATGAAATATGTGCCTGAGATGGGGAGCACAAGACAAAGATTTCTGCATTTTCACAGGACACTTGGTTACCTAAATATAAAATTAACAACCTTAGGTATTTCAGTAGTGCTGCCTCAGTGGAGGAAGACCATGTCTCTGCACCTTAGGATTGAAAGTGTTTGCCATACAAAAAAGACATCCCAGGAGTTATTTCTTGACCTTTAGATAAATTATGTTTTATTTTCGCACAATCTTCTGAGAGTAGCTTCTGTTACAATTTTAATTTTAGAAGAGAGAAAACTGAGTCAGGAGAAGTTGTTTTGCCCAAGGACAGGTAACTCATAAGTGGAAGATTATAGATTTAAAGAGAAATGTTCTTGTCAAAATTCTCTGCAACTTCCATTATATCTATCTGGAACTTCATTATTTTTGAAAAGTTTTTTTGTATTAGAGAACTACTTTCTTAAAAGTTCTTATACATTTTTGGCTGCACACGGTGGCTCACGTCTGTGATCTTAACACTCTGGGAGGCTGAGGCAGGTGGATTGCTTAAACTCAGGTGTTCAAGACCAGCCTGAGCAAGAGCAAGATGCCATCTCTATTAAAAAACAGTAGAAAAACTAGTCCGGCTTGGTGGCATTCATCTGTAGCCCCAGCGACTTAGGCAGCTGAAGCAAGAGGATCTCTTGAGCCCAAGAACTGGAAATTGCTGTGAGCTATGATGATGCCACAGCACTCTATCTGAGGGGTTAAAGTAAGTCTCTGTCTCAAACAAATGCCCTTATACATTTTGAGCATTCATGGAAGCTTGTATATGTATTCTGTTGCTTAGGAAGAGAACTCCTGGGAGCTGGTAGCACCTGCTGGCCTGGAAGGAAGATAGTCCTTCAGACACTAAATACCTCATTCACTTTCTGAGACGCCCTGGACAACCTACTGACCCTCTGTGCAACTTCATGTTCTTAATCTCTAAAATTAGGAGCCTATAAGTGCTGTGACTCCTTGCAGGACTGTAATGGGAGACAGTGGGTACAATTTCTGAAAAGGTCTTAGAAATAGTAAAGGTCTATCATGCCACATACATGTAAAATTCCAGTATTTCATTCAACTTTCTTGTTCTTTACCAAATATTGCTGTGGCCTGCATGATTTTGTAGCCTAGTGAAAAGCTGATTTTTTTTTCATAGAAAGTTCTACTTTCTTATAATTTAACTGATTGTGAAGCTTATCGGAAGTGTTGAGGAGTGCAGCACTGCACTCACATATCACCATCATTATAAGAAACAGTGTGCTGACATTAAAACACATGGCCATTTCTGTGCCTTCTTGATGTGTTCATCCTATTAAGATTCTTGTTTCCTAGGTGTCACATTAACCCATATCCAGGATGCTCCTGTCACAACACGGTGCACTGCTGGAGCAGAACAGCAAGTTACAACCTCTCACTAATTAAACTGCTAAGGATGGTACAGCTACCCAGGGCTGCTGTGTCTTTCACACTCATCCTGCTTGGCAAATACCTTATCTGTAGGAATTCTGGGGAAGTTCACCTGTGGTTGAGCTTTAGGAGACCTTAATTAAAACCCACTGAGTCTGCATAGTATGTCTTACCACAATAACTAAGAAAATGCCAGGAAGGCTACGCTAAGCAGTGTGATAAAAATGTGTCAAGTGGTCTATCAAACCAGTGTGTGGTGTCCCCTCCCCCCCAAAAATAAATAAATAAAATATTAAAAAAACAAAAAACAACTGAGTGTATCCATGTGTCTTCAACACAAAAGGAAATAAGCTGGGGAGATCCCCGTAGAGACTGTATCTGGGCTTTTTCTCACATCTTTTTCGGTATTAACTTTTCTGATTTCCGAGGAAGCCACCAATGTTTTCTTTAGATGATCTGTCCATAGTAATCTTTCTCTCAGTTAACTAAGAAGCTCAAGAGGTTTG
Source organism: Loris lydekkerianus (assembly GCA_963574355.1). Lineage (NCBI taxonomy): Eukaryota > Metazoa > Chordata > Mammalia > Primates > Lorisidae > Loris > Loris lydekkerianus. The sequence goes on along the minus strand of CAUYPK010060626.1, from coordinate 41,032 downwards.
GAAGGAACAACTCAACACGGCATAAGTACCCTTTGGAGGCCTCATCTTAAACTGCAATTCATTCTCTTAGTGCCTTTTCTCCTTTCCTTTGAAGCATAGCGGAAGACGAAATTCAAATTACCCTCCACAGTTGTGGCTGTTCTGTGCAGTGAATTTGAGCAGGGGCATTTTGTGAGCAGGGGCATTTTGTAATTCTATGAAATAATCCATCTAATCACTGACAAATTATTTGCAGTTATTAAGAATATATCAAAGAGAGAGACTAGGATAGTCTAAATCTCTTGAAAAAACAAAAACAAAAAAAAACAAGTATGATGTAGTTTTGCCAAGATTTGATCCCGGATCTGAATAAGAATCTAGTCCTAACTACCAGGTTAGAGGAAAAGACGGGGTTGATGGGCATATTAAGCAATTTCAGGATTTCACGGGCTGAAATGAACAAAATCCAGAATGTGGGAAATTGTGGTGGAAAAAAATGGCCTACTTCCTTCAACAAATAACTTAGAAGGAAAATTCGAAGAGACTAATGTTTCAACTAATCGTAATGCATGAACTTTATTTTTGATCTGAATGAACTGTAAAAGAAAAAAGGAACAATTGGGAAAATGTGAACAATACAAATATATACACCAGGTAATGTTAAAACCTCATGTAGTTTTATATGTGATTATATTATTAACAAAGAGTTCTTACTTTGCATACATACATACTGTGTTAACTAGCTGCTAAATTTCCTCTGTGATCTCTGGCTCAGTAACCAGAGTCTTTCCTAGTTCCCCGCCGGGCCAAATCATGACAGTGCAACCGAAGTGATGACGTGGGACTTCTGAGGAGGTGTCATCAAAAGCACTGCAGTTTCCACACTGGTTTGCAACATTGGCTGTGTAGAAAGCCAGACAGTGTACCATGAGTGACACAGTCAGCTCAGTAAAAAGCCCTGGGTAGCAAAGGACTGAGAAGCTTGGCCAGCAGCCAGCTCAGCTCCTCATGGATGTGAGTGAGCAATTCAGAGCTATCGGGAGAACAGACGACTGCAGGTGTCAACTATTGAAACTGGGTGACAGGCACAGGGTAATCCATTGTGCCATTTTCTCTATTTTGGTTATGCTTCAAATTTTTCATGATAAAATCATGAAAGATTCTACTGACCCAAAGTCCCAAGGGCATGATTTTTTCCCAATAGTAAGCATAAATTGCATGAAACTCTTTAAAAAATAAATTATTTGCAAATTCTGGCATTCCCCTGAGAACTAGAGTTGGAAGCTTCAGTGAGGCATGTATATCTCAGGGACTTCAAGACTTAGCCTGTGCTGTCCCTAGTCATTGTGAGAAATGTTACCTGGAATGATGCCAAAGAAAAAATACTGGGGCTAGTGGTTTATATACCATTATTCTCAAATTATGTAAGATGGGAACCTGGAAAGTGTATTTCCTTGCTACCAAAATCACAGAAATTTACCAATTAATTAATTTATCAAAAGCCTCAGAGGTTGACTAGTATGAAGTATCTCTTATACCACTAAATACCTTTTTTTTTTCAATCTCTACATACAAATTTTGTTCCCAATATTTACCAACTGGAGATGCAATCATATTTTTCATTGCTACATAGCATTGCGGCATATCTATTTAAAAGTTAAACAGTAAAAAAAGAATTTTGCTGATGAATCCCACTTCAATGGCTAACTTTTTTAATTTTAGTAAAGCATAGAATAATTGAACATAAATGTGTTTGGAGGAAGATAATATCAAACAAATCTTACATTTTTAAATTATTTGAAGGCTCCAAGAAAGATAATAATTATGGGAAACTGGGGGTTTTATTGAGTCTCAGAAAAGAAAACATGAGAGTCTTCCACACTGAAGATCATTAAATAAACAAAGAAAAGGTCATGAGGGAATCTTTGATTATGTACAAAGAACTGTCTTAGGACCGGGAAGTAAAGAAATTTGACTTCTCAACAAAGGTTTAACTCTGTGCACACCTGTCTGTCTTCCACTTGTCCATCGTCCATCTCTCTGCCTCTCACCTGTCCAGTTCCACCAAGCTTTGAAATTCACAACTCGTGATTTCTGGCTCCAGAATGGAGTTCTCGTGAAAACCTAGTTCCTTGATCCTTCGAGTTTCCTTCCTGCGTGAATCATTACAACACATGAAATTATCCCTACTCCCTTCTGTCCCCACCTCCTGGAGATGCCTGAGTAATTATAATCCTTTCCTTTATTTGTGCTTTTGCAGGGAAACTGCTTACTCAGTTTTCATTATTTTTCTCAGAGAATGAAGGATGAGCAAGAGATTAGGAAGACAAAGCCAAAATCATCAAATACAGAGGTGTGACACCCAGATGTTTCTCCAAGGAAAGACTTGGTCAGTGGAGGGAGCTGAGCCAGCAGCTGGCTCCACTGCCAGCCACTCCGTCAGGGTCTGTCTCAGCTACAGAGAACTGTCTCGTTTGAGGACATGCCTTCAATCGGTTGCTGATGGAGGTAGGGATGTAAAGGCTACCCATTTTGACCTAAATCAGGACAATTCTTACAGTTTTCATTCCAGTACTTCTGATCAAGTTGATTGAGGTCATGAAAACCACATTGTGATTTAACTTATCCCTCTGCCCAAATTTGCTGCCACCCCCTTTCCCTAGTTATTGATCCCTAGTAAATATTTTTCACTCCTAAACGTTGGTGTCTGCCTTCAGTACATGTAGAGGGTGACTTCTTGTGAACCCTGATAATTTCCTTTTTGTTTCTTCAAATTGATACTGAAAATCGGAAAGAAGAAAATAATAATCATATTACATTTGGGGTATATTTGATTTACCTATTTGGGGGTATATTGGACATGGGTGTATGAGTATGTGTCCTGGCTTATCACCTAAAGCCACAAGATAAATGAAGAAAGAATGCAACGTAAAATATAAAGTTAGTTGATAGAATTCTTCATTAAATGTACACAATGCATTAGGAGATTTCCAATAGAAAAAGTGAGTGAGAGAATAATTTCAGTGAAAAAATGTAAATTGGTACACCTGGAGATAATAGCTTCCAATTTCCCTGCCTCACAGTCGGAATGAGTCGTTAAAATGAGATCCCAGCACATAGATCATGTGGCTTCCCCGAGTACTCCAATGCCTCCCTGGGCCACTCAGAATAAATTCCAATAGTCTTAACGTTGTCTGCCAGACCCTCGGGATCTGCCTCTGGTCGCATCCTGGATCTCACCTTTTCCTACTCTCCCTTCATGTGCTGCACCTCGTGCCCTGACCTTGCAGACTGTCAGACGGGGCTGTCCGTTCGCACCACCAGCCCCGCACACCAGCCTTTTCCTCTGAGCAGCAGGCTCTCTCCTACCTACATGGTTTCTCATTCCAATCGCACTCTAACAATCCTACTTAAAATGTAAGCCCCTAGCTTACATTTCCCTCCCCGATCCATTTCCCTCCACGTTTTCACCTCTCTACCCTTTAACATTCTCCTTTCTTTGTTTATATACTTTGTTCATTTTCTAGCTCTACCAAGGGGATATGAGAGCAGGTAATTTCATCCATAATTGCTGCACCCTTTCCTCTAACCACGAAGTCTGACACGTAGGAGGAATACAGCTATTTTTGGATGAATGAATAACTTTACGTTATTATTTTCAAAAATGCAACTATGGTCCATTTGTCTTCAGAAGTTTTAAATAGCAACTATCCATATTAAATTCCTATAGATAGGGATCAACTCTGATCTTAAATATTAAAGATGAGTATTCTGATTTCTAGACCGGTGCCTTCTTTTTTGATGTGATTTATAGAGGCAGTCTATGAGAGCATCTACTTCCAGAATTTAAATAATAAAGCAGGTTTTGCTAAAAAATATACTGTAATAAAAGCCACCTTTCTTAAGGGCATTCACATGTTTCAAAGAAAATCCACATAAGTAAGTTAATTAGAACTTTTATGTAAAGGAATTCTGTCAACATGCCCTGATTGTCTGGATGTCCTTGTGCTAGAAAGAATGTGAAACATCTTCCTCGGGAGAACATTTGTGACCTTCAAGAAAAGGTGAGAACCTTTACTGAGAAGATCAGTCTAGATTGACTGTCTTTAAAGTCTATAAATGTGTGTCTAACTGGTTACTCAAAGTGGATGCATTATATATTAATACCTTCTCTACTATAACTCTGTACCAACAGATTTTCATCAAAACTGAGCAAGGCAAACTGCCTCTTAGTGAATAAAGACCGTTTTTGAATGAATAATTTTACAAGATTATGTTCAAAGATGTGACTCTGACCCATTTGTCTTTATTAAAGAGAAGTGATCTGAATTCCTGCAGATGAAGTTGAATTCTGATCAATAGATATTACAGAGATTAATATTCTAATTTCTAGACGTGCCTATTTTTTATGTGATTTTGATGTTATTTATCAGCTTTCATTAGGTATTTTAAAGTGTATTCTTCAGACATGCTGGGTCAGCAGGGATTCCGATGCCTTGTAAACATCCTATTGCTGTGTCTCCCGCCCAGGACTCTGCCACCCCGACCATCTATTAAAGGATGTTTAAATAAACCCGCCTACTCCTTGCCAGCCTGACCCATCTACTAAAGGGTGTTTAGATAAAGAGCACATGAAACTTTATTTGAAGGTTGTAAACGACATCTCTGCTGTGCTAAGAATAGATGCAGGTCTCATGAGTGACCAGTTCTCTTTCAGTCTATGGATACCGAGAAGTAACGGATCTGACTCTCTATGACATCAGTAGCTGCTAGGAAGCTATTTTGATAAGCACATTTGCTAAAGTGTCAGAAGTCGGCCAGGAATACAGAAGACATTCCAGGTTTTCCAGACAGGATTGAGTTCAGAGAACAGTGCCTCCCGTAGCTAGGGGCCGGCTGCCTGCACAGGCTCTTAGTTGGGTGATACACAGGAGCTCAGAGACACAGAGGAAGTGATGGCAAACCCTAGGCATCTCTGCAGCCGCCAGCCTTAGGGGGCTTTTGATGATTCTCAAAACCTTGTCTTCCTCCCATACGTCTGTCTGTAGTTGCCTCCAATGGCTGTTAAGGGCATCTCCTTTCACCTTCCACATTTCAAACAAGCAGAACCCCACAGGGAAAAGTGTCCAGGAGCCCCTGCAAAGCTTCTGGACACTTGTACATTCAGTCACTTATGAAAAAACACATAGTGAGAAAACGCCCTTAGTTAGAAGGGTGGCCACCGTCAGCTGTGAAGCGCCCACTGCCTTCACTGCCTGTGCAGTCCTGTGCAGGATCAGACTACGCACACGCCAGCCGTTCCCCTGGGACACCAGCTGCTGGGGACTCCCCCCACACCCAGCAACAGCTGTAATTGGAACATTTGATTAACTCATTACTTCAACATTTAAAATTTTTCATACATTTTTGATTCCCTCTGGTGCTTGAGTGAATTTTTTTGTACAGTCTAGACCTCTGGCTGATTCTTCACCCTTTATAACCACAGCAACTGGGCTCCACAATTCTAACACTGCAGATCAATATTTTCATTCATTTCCCTACAAAAAAAGCTTTTGTGTGTGTCTGCAAATAATTGGTGATTTGGCACAAAAGCTGGTTCAGGGGAGAAAACATTTTAATGAGCCTTCCTCCAATTAGAAGTTTAGATGAAATTTGTGGTGTGTGCACAGCAAAGATTTCCTTACTCTCTGACCAATTTTACAACCCTATTGTTTTACTTCTAAAATTAATCTGTGCTCTTTTATTTCATTTATATATCATTGTAAGGCACTCGTATTCTTTCTGCGACAAAAGTAAATGCACAAATAAACAGAAACGTCTTTCATTTCCTTGAAAATAAATGAGATTTTATTTTAAGCACTTTCTGCTTTTTAAGGGATCATTTCAGATTAATCTGCTGTGAGGACAGCAGGGGAAATGTTTTCTTACTTTTTCCTGAGAGAAATTTTATTCGATCCCATCCGGCCAAGTGTGAAGTCCAAGCTGACTGCTTTGAAGGTTTACTATTAGAATGTTTCTAAGAATGTGTCAAGTGAATAGGGTGTTGGCTTTGCTTGGGTGCCGAGGCCTGAAACTCGGCCTTCAGCATAGGTTTTAGGAGGCTCTTTGGAAAGGGTGGGATTCTAAAATTCTGTTCCCAAAGAAGAGCAATAACTGAGTGGCTGGGTGGCATCTCAGGGGACTGTCAGTGCAAGCCTTCGGGCAGAGTTAGGTAGTGGAACAATGGCAGCCCGAGAAGTTGGGAGCCCCACATTCCAGGCTTTAATAGCAGCAATCCAATTTTTATTCACCCTTGTAAAGGCTCATTTGTAAATAATGCAAGTACGACAAATTCATTTATAGGAGTAAAATGAATACCTTTCTCTACTAACCTTGAAGAATTTGTGGATAGGATGAAATAGATGATTTGTAAAAACTAATTTGAATTTTGACACTGTCTCCAAATAATTATGACATTGGAGAAATTAACCAGCCTAGAAACCAATTGCACTTTCTAAAACCAGTTCCATTTCATATCCCAGTGGCAAAAGACGATAAGATCTGCCTCTCGAAGTTGTAATGAGGGTTAAATCAAGAAATGCAGTGAAAGAGCTTTGAAAACTGCAAGTTCTGTATACACTGTTTGTTCCAACTCAGTAAGTAGGCAGACGAGACGGCCGAGTGGAACTTAGATGCTTCGCATACACAGCTTTGAGAATTGATTGCATGCTGTCTTGTATTTACAGAGGGGAAGCAGCATCCACATGGTTTCTCCAACAAAGCAGTTTAACCAAAAGAGGCACCATCACTTAACACATTTAGTGTCACCCGCCAAAGCGAATCTGAACCCAGCAGGCCACCAGGCGGGTTGTGAGAGCATCCTCATGACCTTGTTGAGTTGGGTTGACAAGTTCTTCAGTACATGGGCATAATATAATTAAGTTTTCTCCTATTAGTACCCAGGAATAATTTACTGATTATAAAACTGTACTGATCATGAGACCTATATATGCCAATGTTAATAAAAATAAGAATTACACATATTTCCCAAGATATATATGTGTGTGTGTTTAGATAGACAGACAGGTAATTTGTATAATTTATCAGATTGGAATTACGTTGTGTATAGTAGACATTACTAGTGACAGAAATATCTAATTCTCTTTCTGCATGAAAGGCTGCACTTCACTCCTTTGATAGTGATGACATGCAACTGTAGAGTGGAAGTGAAACGTGTACAATTTTTCAGTTTCACGTTCTCTCTCAGGAAGAAACCCAGTGTGGAGGTTTCAAACCTGGGACTCTGAATTGAGGCCTGGAGGTCAGATGCCCTGCGGAATTAATTGCCCAGGCCAGCAGTGAACTTTGCATAAGTAAGAGATAAATTCAAATTATATTTAAAAATTAAGATTTTGGAGTTGGTGTTATTGCAACATGTTTTACCTTACCTGGATTAATTGATCAATTGATAATGTATATATAATTTAACAAAGTATATTTAGAACATTACATTGTTTTCTCTTAAAATATATGACTCCCGTGTTTCCTTGCTAGTTAAAGTTTGTCAATATAAATTAACTCCTATTCATTGTATGTATCAAAATTTACTCAATAAATCCTGTATATCATATATTCAGTTTAATGATTTTTAATTTACTTAGATTAATTAAAATTTAATTAAATTAGATTCATTCATGTGAATGTGTGCTGATGTATATTTCATCTTTCAGTACAGTACAGAAAAATTTCTATGTCTTTACACTCTTATATTTGGGTCTGATTAATATTTTTCAGGTGTTAGCAAAAAATTTCATCTAGTTTCTGCTTTATTTTGCATTGTATTACTTTGAAATGAGTTTGTTGAAATTTTTTGGTACAAAGTTTTTACCCATTTATATATATTACATGTATTAATGAAATCCTTGCCAACTCCCTTAGTCTTAATTTTATAAGATAAATATCTTTTTTCAGTGATTTGCAAAATTTTTATATTAAGATTCCATTTCCTGCTCAGTATGTGTTTATTTATGCAGACTGGTTTCTGCGTTTTGTTGACCTGTGTTTGATTTTGACGACCTGTTTTAAGATCTTGTTGTTTGTGTTTATTTTCTCTTATTTTGTTTTGATGACCTGTATTTTAAGGTCCTGGTGTTTGTTCTGTTTGTATTTATTTTCTCTTACTTTGGCCCATATTTACCTGCACAATCCCTCTGGTCTATATTCTCCTTCCCAAAGTTTCTGTTTTTCATAATATAAATAGTAATGATTTCCAAGAGTAATGACACACTTTTTAAAAATGCTCTTTGTAAATTGACAGCTGTGTGCATTTCTGATCGCAACATCTCGAGATTAAAATGTAGGTAGAGAATATTCCAAGTGAAAAACTGATAAACAGTCACACTGCAGGAAATTGGTCTGTGCACGGAAAACCACAAATTTTATCCGTAAGGCCCTTATAATGTTCTGTCCTTTATGTTGCTTTATATACTTTTTCATTTATTTAAGAATAATGTATTGAACTGTTATGTGTTAAGGGCTGGTAAGCAGGGCTGGCACATATGGTTTTGCTTAAAGCTGTACTTGTTTTTAAAATGGAAGCTTGAGAGAAATTCCCCTGGGATTTGGTATGTTAACTAAAGATTAAGTAAATATGTGCCGACTACTTTTTGAAGAAAAGATAATCGTGGAAACATGGAAATTGGCAAAATTTACAGTTAATCTGCATTACTCAATCTCTCTGTATATACATATACACACATTCACACAGTGAGTATATATATTCATTTATGGTTTTATTTAGGGTACAAATTCAAAGTCTAATAGGAATGATGTCTTTATGAATTTATTACACATTTAAAAATAAATACTGAAAGATGTCTGACTTCCACAATAAGATAGGAATAGATACTTAGGATGGCTATAGTCAAAAAGACAGACAATGAAAAATTAGAACCTTTAAAAGAGAAATGTGAAATCATATGTCATTTTAAAAACCATCTTTAGCTCCCCAAAATGTCAAACACAGAATTACCATATAGCTCAGCAATTCCATGCTTACATATATCCCCATGAGATTAGACAGACAGTCTTGAGAGAGGTGGTAGAGGCCAAGCCAGGAGTTGAAAGAATTCCGAGGGACTGAACCTTATCTCTGGGAGGCCGGGGGCCTGGCAGTCTCCTGTGAGCACTCTGAGTTCCCTGGACTCTCGCATTTACAGGGATTAGGGTCTCAGGAAGGCTGTTGTTAGTATGATTTCTTAGTCCTCCTTCCTGATTTCTTGAATGTCTGGGAAGGAGAGTTTGTTGTACCTTCCCTGGGCAGCCAATTTTATTTAGACAGCATAGAGTACACTATTATTGAAGTTCTTGATACCTTAAAATCTTAATAGTAAAGAAGTTACAATAATTTTTATGATGTACAATAGTTGTAAATATTTGGGGGATATATGTAATATTTTGATGCTTATATAGATCATGATTTGATGCTTATATATTTGATGCTTGCATATATATTTGGTATGTTATGTATTTGATGCTTAATGATTTGATGCTTATATATATGATGATTAATTCAGGGTATTTGTGATATCCATTACCTCACAGATTGATCATTTCTTTGTGTTAGTGATATTAAAATTATTTACTTAGTTATTAGGTATACAAATAAGATGTGGCCTCAATAGATATAAAACAGAATTGACAGAATTATATAGAGACAAATGAATTCATCTATAGTTCCCTCACATTTGACAGATACAAAGCAAAAAACAGACTTGAACAATGTAATTAATGACAATGATATATAATAAACAAAAATAGAACCCATACCTAACAGCAAAGATTTTTTTCTAAAGAACATGGGGGATATTTTGGAAAATTAACTGTGTATTAAGGAGTAAAACAAATGGGACCAGATTTTAATTGATTGGTATTACATAGTAACATGATCCCACCACAATGTAATTAGGTTAGAAATCAGTAACAAAAATGGCAACCAAAAAAGGACAAAATATCAGAAATTTAAAAAACAAACAAACTCCTAAATGACTACGGAGACAAAAATTTTAATACTAACTGGAAACTTGTTTTGGGGGAAATGATGAATAAGAATTAGACAGAAATTCATAACATCACAGGCTTATAATACCACAGAAGGAAGTTAGAAAAATATTCACAGGAAAAATATAAAGAAATTCAAAGAGTAGCAATAATAAATAAGCATATGGAACAAAGGAAAGAGAAATGAAGCTGTAATAAAGAGCATCCACAGAAACAAAAGCATATTCCTGGCAACTAATGGACACAATATTTATCAAAAGAGAGAATAAAGACATGAGGACAAAGTGAGACCTACGGCTGTCGCAGAGATTTAAATGGACACCCGTCAACACACCCACTTCATGGACTAGACCTCTTTGGAAATAAGAGGAAACGGACTTCACTTTTTCTTACCTTCCCTTGCTAAGGCATAGTGAAAGATATTGTTTCTCCATTGGAAGAGATGTTTACACTTATATAGCTAAATACTATTGATCAGTGAAAACTAGTGTCACGTGTTTCGATGTGTGGCTAAATTCCACAAACTCAAATGGATCCAAAAAAAGGCAAGTTCCAGAAAAACATGTGTTATGAATGATTATTAATATAAAAGCAGTAATACATTTATATGTATGTCTGGACATGTATAAAATATATATTCTTTAAAATAGAAAACATGCATTTTTCTATTTTAAAGAAATATTATCATTACATTAGATTGTAATGATAAGTATCTGATATTGGACAGTAATTTGTTCCAGTGTTGGGAGTGTTGAAAGGGCAAAACATAGGATTCATATTCTATCTAGAAATTTTTATAAGTGTAATGAAATTTTTACTTTGCTTCAACATAGCAGGATGCTGCATTTTCCTCACTCTGCAAACTACAGTTGTAGACCCTCTTTATGAGATTTTCTTTATAGATTGTATAGATGCCGTTATGCATTCCACACCTTCAGTGAATTTTATAACTTTGTATTTCTTCTTCAGAAGCAAGAACACACAAATAAGTAAATCTCTTTGTACTCAAGGGTAGAAAAAAAAAATTCTGCCTCAAATTTAGAAAGAATAAGTGTTTATTTTCAAGCTTATACTATGAATAAACTTCAAAAATATTTTTTTGAAGATTCAACAAAGTCATTTGTTAAATAATAATAGAAACACTCTTTATTCTGTAGTCTTAATATTACACAATTTATCTTCTTTAATTGGTCCCCATCTCTACTATGATTAAACGAACCATATGCTACAGTGAATCAAAGGGTGGATTTAGATTCCTCGGCAGCTAAGATGTTATAAATAAAGTAGAAGGGGGCATTGATGAAACACAGGCAGGGTTCTCAGAAGGAGCAGATGAAGAGAATTTTTTTTCTAGTTACCAGTACCTATTTAAAAGTAACCCCGGGAGGGAAATCTGAATTCATTCTCTTTTCTTCTCCTAATTAGTATTTTCTGAATGTTTTCATTTCTTCACGTTTTGAATTTTAATGTTGCACTGAAGAATAATGGAAAAATTGCTTGATGAAGCCAAAGAAGGCATTAAATTCTTGTGTGTGTTAATTGGCTTTATTAAAAATTAGCATTTTCAAATTTCTAATTCTCTTTCTAATTTATGAAATGTCATTCATTTTTTTGTGTATCATATTGTAATTAAATTTGCACGGGAGTAAATTTTATTTGTCTCTGCTGCAGAAACAATGAAGAATTTCCTATAGAAAAAACGCAGGATATTCCTGTATTTGTGTGTTGACAATGAAATATTCATTAATTTAAAACATGGCAACAGTACATTTTCTGCAGTGATAATTACCATTGCTTGGTAACAGCATGCCTCTGAGTGACAATGGGAATTAACTGAATAATTATTACCTGTGTTTCTGTTTGAAATATTTTCTCAATACAGTTCTGATCCCTAGGTATAAGGTGCCAGTTTAGGAGAAGACTTTTGAGCCAAATATGGAGAAAGGTCCATAAACCATGGATGTAATCAATCTAAGACCAACATCACTCTACGATTAATCCCATAATTACCTGGTTGTTCCTTCACTGTCAATGCATTAGCATCTGCATGGAAAGCATTCAGGAGAACTGTTTACCAGTCGTAAATTTCTCCAGAGAAATCAAACACTGTACAATTAACCACACAAAAAATCAAATGCTCATGCTCTGGTTTAATTAGAAATGCACCACATCAGAAGGAGCGACTGCCAGCTCCTTTCCTTCATTAATTCGCAGCGTTCTCCTCTAGCCTAGTAGACTCTGAGACACGCCTTCAGCTGTATCTGTGTCCTGCCTCAGTAACTAGCAGTAGAGAACAATTTCTTATCATCACGCTGATACTCTGATGTTCTTTATTCTTAGAGCTACAGCAATAAAGCTTATTCCCTGTTGCAAAATTATGGGGTTATTTTCATTGTCTCTCTAGAATCAGATGTCTTATTATATATTCTAATACCTTCTTCCTACTTATAGAATTTCTACTTGCGTAGAGTAACTTTTATCATAAAACTTAAGATCAGAAATGCTTTTTTCTTTTAAAGATACAAGGTCCCCCTAGTTGCTCAGGCTGCTGGCTGAATTCTAACTCTTAGGCTAAAGCAATCCCCCTGCTTTAGTCCTCCCAAGTAGCTGGGACTATGAGCATGCACCACCACACCAGGCAGAAATGCTATTTTCATGTTCATTAAACATAGTCCGGTTATCAGGATCCTCCCTATAGGTTAATATAGGTGGCTTTCCCATGGTCTATGTCAGTCCCATTACTAGTGTTCGGGCTTTGCCTTTTATACTACCCAGTCCCTTTGATAATCATACCCTTGTTGGGGGAGGATGTTAATGCGTGTGCTGGTCTCATGTGTCTTCCTTGGCTGTCTCTACAGGGCCAGTTACATGGATACTCAGTATTCTAGAGGCAAGGATGACCAACATTTTCTGAATAAAGCATGAGTAAAGAACAAACAGCAATGTATTGAAGGCCTTCCCTAGGCAGTTATTCTGAACCACTGTGATAGAGAACGAACCAGAATTGGAACAGTGGGGAACGAGAGAAAAGATACAAGAGACAGGAATGGGATTGGGAGGTCTGGAGCAGTCACAATGGCAGCCATCCCCAAAATACAAAATCAGCTGTATTTTATAGTATTTCAGCAAGGACGTTTATGAGGAAGTAGCACAGACTAAAAACATATTTGTGGTCTTACAATGTGATTGGGAAACATAAATAATTTTATCGAGAACAATTCATTCTGTTGATGGTTTCTACTGCAAAACATCATTAACATATGCTAAAGATAAGAAACAAAAGGGAAGGTTGCCTAGTTTTCTGCATAGTTTCTAAAGATGAACCAGGTAAAGACAAAGATACGTGACTTCTGGCAAAACATCTAAGCAGGAGAAAGACAACCTTGTTTTAAGAAGAGAAAAAACATGCTGACTCAGCAGGAAAAAAGCTGCTGGAGGTGGTTCCCTGAATGTCTCCCGGGCTGTGAGGGCCCTGCTGTCTCACACCCGTCTCCACAAGCAGTGACCTGGAATAGCTAACCTACCTCCTCCAGAAGACAAAAAGACTGAAAGTATTAAGGACATATTATTCAAAACCTGAAAATAAGACCAAAAAATGCTTGGATGTCCTTTCACTGTCACATTGGAACACTATCTCACAGGTCTGCCTGGAGGTCATCTATTTAGGGACTCATAACTTTGACTTATTATTAGATATAGATTTAAGTTTGCAAACTCATGCTGGAAAAAGTGCTACATACCTCATTGCTGAATATCATGATGGTCACCTTGGAAGTATGCCCCTTGGGAAGTTATGAACCAGCACCAGTGCCTAGTCTACCCTTCAAAACACTTTTTCTCGGATGAGTTCAAGAACTTATTATTAGATCCCATATGACTATAGCTCTGATGGCCATTCCAGAGAAAGAGTTCTAAAATTGCTTTGAAGGACAGACTTGGTGCTGGCATCAGTGCACAGCTTCCCAAGGAGAGTGCAGCCAAGGTGACCATAGTGATATTCAGCAATGATGTGAAGGGGAATTTTAGGGAAACTTGCCCTTTCCCCCTACATTGGTTCACTGAAAAGATCAACTCACAATGATAGTAGATTAATAAGAGAAAGGTTTATTTCCAAATACCATGAGCATGGGGGGAACCATAAGAATGATTTCCCAAAGTTTCAGTGATAGTCAGTGGCTTTTAAAGATGCCTTTTAGAAGGGAGGGGGGAGAGAAACTAGAAAGTATACTTGTAGCAAGTGGTTGCTAAGGGGGGATGGGTAGATGGAGGGAAACAGATTGATTAGTAGATTAACCTGAGAGACAGGTACTGTGCTGCAGATGACCTTAGGGCCAGGTCTATCAGCATGTAAGAAGTCCAGCAGCCCTTTAAGATTTTAGGTAGATAGAGGAAAGTCTTCATTCAGAGTTTCCTGATTATGAATAGCCTTTAATTCAAAATAATCTTTATACCAAGGAATCATACTTTGGGATGAAATTTTCTTAGCTCCTTCAGAGGTATGTAGCACTCATCCTGGAAGTAGGTATAGCTCTCGAGCTGGAAACCTAGCTGTCAGAACTTCATGTGTACACACACACACACGCACACCTACAGTCACACACACATGTAAGTAGAGAGAGAGAGGAAGCAAGGGAGTGAAATGCTCTGGCTTCATTGTCCTTTCAGCAGTTTGCATCTGACTCGTCCTCTCATTCCCTGTCTTTCTTTAGCTGACTGTACAGACACCTGCCTCTCGCAGCCCATTCAGTGAGCTTTGTCATCTTGCCAATTCCATCAGGAATAAGTTAAGTAACTCTCTTGCACATGCTCACTCTCTATTTGTGTGAGAATAAGCTGTTTGTAAGATTATATTTTGAATTAACTTTAGGCTCTGATAGAAGTTGCAAAAACTAAAGGGATTTCCTGTTTACCTTTCTCCTAGATGCCCCTAATGATAACATCTGACATAGCTATAGTACAAAACCAGAAAGACACTCGTTTACAAAAACACTGTTAACTGAACTACAGACCGTATTTATTCACTATGCTTGTAGAATATAAAATGATATTTCATCAGTCTTTTTACATGTGCTCTTTTTTATACAGCCGTATAAAATTTTATCGTACGTACGTATTTATGTCACCACCACCACCATAATCAATATCAGAAATGTTCTGTTGCCTCAAAGGAACCCTTCATGCTGCCCCTTTGTGTTGGTACTCTCTGCACAAACCTGATGTCTAGCAACCCTTATCTGTTCAAGGTCACTGCAATTTAGTTCTTTTGATAAATTTATATAGATGGAATTATTCCAAACATATTCTGTTGAAATCGGCTTTTTTACTCTGCGTAATTCCCTTGGAGCTCTTTCAAGTTGTATCAGGCATCAATAGTATGTTTCTTTCTGTTGTTGAGTAGTATTCCGTTTTAAAAAGGAAGCATGATTTGTTTAGCCATTCACCCACTGAAGGACATTTGAATTGTTTCCAGTGTTTGACTATTTCAAATGAAGTTATAAATATTCATCTATCCATGTACAGATATTTGCATGAATAAATATAGGCTAAATACTCAGCAATACTTTTGCTGGATTGTGTGATAATTATATGTATCATTTCATAAGAAACTGCCAAAGTGCTTTCCAGAGGGCTGTTGCCATTTTTATATTCCACAGGCAAAATGTGAGAAATCCAGTAGTTTTGCTTCCTCACCAACATTTGAGATAGTTAGCATATTGTCTTTACACTTTTTATACATGTAAAGTGATGTCCAGTTGTGGTTTATGTGCACCTAATTAATGGTTAATGATATTGGACATCTTTTCATGTGCTTATTTCATCTGTATATTCCATTTGATGATGTATGTAATAAAGTTTTTTGACTATGTTTTAGATTAGGTTGTTCTTGTTTTTACTACTGAGTTTTGAGAACCCCTTATATATTCTGGATATATGGGCTGTTAGGTTTTTAATATGTAATTTTTTACATATTGGTTTTTCATTTCAAAAGTCTCCTTTGGGTTCTTTACACCTTCTATTTCTTATCCACTGATTTCAAGGGTATTCATAATTGCTTACCAGAGCATTTTAAAGAAACGTGCTTTAAAGTTCTTGACAGACAACTTTAATACCTGTGTTTTATTGGCGCTGTCATATTTTGCCATCTTTAGTCCTGTTGACTTGAGGTTTTCCTGTTTCTCAATATGTGACGTAATTTTGGATCAAACCTTTGATATTCTGAACATTATGCTCTGTGCCTCCCCACTCTTTAAATCTTTCATTGGAACTCGCAATGTTGAAGTCCAGAATGCACATCCTATGTTCTACTGCGTGCGGCATGTAGTTCAAATGTCAAGTTAGGTTACAAAGCCTTTGCAGTTTACTCGGTTCTGGCTTGTTTCCTACCACC
Source organism: Loris lydekkerianus (assembly GCA_963574355.1). Lineage (NCBI taxonomy): Eukaryota > Metazoa > Chordata > Mammalia > Primates > Lorisidae > Loris > Loris lydekkerianus. The sequence goes on along the minus strand of CAUYPK010060626.1, from coordinate 24,627 downwards.
AAGGGGCCAATTGGAAAACCTGGGTGGTATTTCACACCACAGTTCTGTTTCCAAAGCTTTTGTAGTTTTGATTCTGGTTGGGAGTGTGCCTAGCATTTCATATGCAAATGTAAAGGATTCCTTTCTGTAATCCCTTCTTGCTCCCTAGCTGAAGGGCTGAGGGATGCCAAATTTATGCTGTAGGGAGGAGGAATTAATAAGATTCCTCCCCCTTGTCCTATGTTCCATTGCCTACAAGACTGTCCCTTTGATTTTAAACATTGTAGTTCACATGTCCAAACAGTGCATATCAGTGGTTTCTCTCTCTGCCTAGTCCTCCTCCTCAACACCACGCACGTGCTTCTGATTACTGCGGAGAGTCTCAAAATGCACACTAAACAAAGAGTGCACACATAGATTAATATCCAAAATTTTATCACATTATATTTCCATGGGCTGTTCTCAATACAGTTTGCCAATTGCCCATGAAAATGTATGTTGTGGTTGTTAGGTAATTGCCCCAGAAAAGCCCTTTCCTGCTTTCAACAGACCAAGACTACCTGTCTCACTCTTAAAGTTACAGCTCCTTTCCAAGTACAGGCAGTGGCCCACTAGACATCTCCTTATCTCTCAGTTGCAAAACTTAGCTCATCTCCCTGTCCCAATTACTTGCTGAAAATTTTAACCTTATGGCCTACCCCTGACGGCTCTTCCCTCCAGAGCAGTAACTCCTTATTGGCTATTCTACTGACCCATCACCATTCTGAGACTTCCCCTATCTGAATCTATATAAAGGTGCTCTTTTCTTTTGATCTCTCTCTCTAAGGTCTCTGCTGGCCGAGTGCCGCCCTTTCAGTGGTTGCTATAAACAGTATTAGCTTTCTGTTTACCTTATGACTTACGTGTCACCCAGGATGTGTGCTCTGATAAGTACTTGCTGCTTTTAACTGTGAAGTGCATCGTTATAAAACTTTAGCATCTTTGTTCATAACCAATGATACAATTGAGGATTGCATGCAGATTTAGTAGTTAGATGCAAATCAGTCACAGATGTAATTAATAAAAGGGCATTTTATTAGAGGAAACAAGGATTTAGAATCTGAGCTCTGCAGTATAAACTGGAGGAAGGTTATTACTCCCCCTTCCCTGAGAGTCTGTTTCATCAGTTAGGATGGAAGATGACCCTGGTGGGCTGTGGGGCCTCATTAGCATTTTCTGAAAGAGGCCATTCAGGACACTTTTTGATAAAGTAATTGTCAATTCACTTCTCTATTAAGCACAAGAAGAAGAAAATGACATTAAGAGTTGGCAAGAATACAACATTTAAATTTTAAATAAAAATGCATGACCTAAGACAGAGAATAATCTCTGATCAAAGGAACTTTCTAAGGCGACTTTTCATTTTGCAATTAGCAAAACTGGGGTTCCAAGAGTTAAGTGACCAGGTCTGGCATATTTCATATTTCATTTCCAGAAGCAAATTAGAGGCCAGAAGTCTGATCTGCTAATCAGTAGGACAGTAGACCCTAGCACCATGGCACAAACAGCTTGTGTAAAACACTCTAAAACAGAAAAGATTATTCTTGTTGATTTTTATGCGAGACTCTCACTGTAAAATGTGTACATGGCGTGTGGAATCCAGATCTGCCGTTTCATAAACCAGTGTCATTACCCGATGTGCTAAGTGCAACACACATCAGACACTCAACCACAGCACTGCTTGCTCAGAACACGGAGCTCTTGGGATGTTGTAGATGATTCAGGTCATGTGAAAAAGCTACCCCAGGAAGTTTAAATAGACACTTTTTATATCTGTAGACAAATGTTCTCATAGGACAAGAACATTAAAAATTATGCCATTGAATAATTCTGTACAAACATGGCCACTAGCCATGAAATGTTTGAAGTTATCCTTAGAATTGGAAAAATAATATTTTATAGTACATATTTTGGACTAGTTTGACACTGGACAGAGGCTTTTAAAGTTTCCCATACCTTATATGGAATCCGGTTCCAACAAACACATGAGATCTATTTATTTTATTTCTACAGACAAAGAAGGAAGGTGCATCACGCCGACTATCCTATCCTGTCCAACTGAAAGAGACACTTCCAGTGTGTGTATATTTTCATCATTAGCATGTGTGTAGTCTTTTGTAGAATTGTGTTAATTCCTTCCCCTGGAGTCTGACTCAGGTTTGGTGCTGGCTTTTGCTTGGATGCTGAAGGACGCTGAAGCAGAAGCTAGATGGGTTGCTTACTCACAATGGCTGAGCGACCAGATGCAGTGTTTCCCATCTGTGTCCAGGTCTCCAGCCCTCACCCAAATCCCTTCCAGCTAATCAGAGCAGATCCAATGTCTCCCCACCCCCAGTTCCCCCAAGGCTGTCACTTCACTCATGGGGTGCTTGATTTTTTTTTCCCAATATTGTTTCCTCCTAAGATCCAGACAGAAGAGAAAAATGTAACTTATGGATGCCCTCATAGTTATCTTCATTAAATTTGATTTCTTTGGCATTCATTATATTGACTAGTATAATTTTACCTTTCAAACATGATGCATATTTGAGGGAAAATATCTCATTGGAATTCTAACAATAGTCGGAATTCCAGCTCTGTTTCCCAAAGGGAAGAAAAACCAGAATAATATTTTCTAGCAAAACAACATGTTTTTCCCTTTTTTGTTCTCTAAGATCAGATAATCAAAAACAGAAACTCAGTTATGAATTTAAGGAAAGAGTACTTTGAGTTTATCCTTCTAGTTATTTTTAATTCTTCAGCCTTTGCCCCAAAGGGTTCCAGCGTGACATGTGTTCCCTTGTAGCACTTCAGTGCTGTTTGTGAAAAGCCACAGTTGCAATCTGGTCAGTGTTCAGCATAGCACTAAGGAGTGTTTGGACATATCTGCATTCACAGGCTGGCTGCTCAGGGACCCTACCTATATGGAAACCAAGACACCCTGTATCCCACAAGAAGAAAACGTAACAGTACACAAGTCTCAATAGGCCCCTATTAGGTGGAAAATATGAATACAGCTTGGTGTTTCTGCCACTCCAGTTGTTTTCCAGTTGGCTGGTAGAAATTCATGTCTTAATTCTTGGACTAAATGCCTACAGTTTAAAAATCAGGTGAAAACTAAAAATTCACCTTCCTTAAAATCCACACAAATTATTGTATCATCAGAAATACTTGGCAGCCATCACAATGGCACAGAGGGATTGGTACTACAACATGGACAAGGCGAGAGATGGTGTCAAAGCACAGACGTCTGCACTGTGCAGGGGACTGTGACTTCTGTCGATGGCTGCCTGTGTATAAACCAGCCAGCTCTGCCCCAGTGGGGGCACATTCGCCGACTGGCTACAAGGACACCTGTCACAGCCCCATCAATGAGCAGAACCAGCACATCGTATTCAGGAGTCAGGCCACGCAGGATGGGCAGCCTCGGTGTCACCCTGGATGACGGACAACAGTGGCATCTGGGTGCTTTGGGTTTACAGGTCAAGCGTATTTTCTGAAGAACAATGAAGACACTGAGCAAAATTAGTTGATGGATAGAGGAGGCAAAATGGTAATCCAGAGACTTGTTTTACATGCCCCTGGGAAAATCTCAACTACATGGCAGAATTGGAAGAAAACTGGTATTACTAATAGGAGGTAGAGAAAAGCCCAGTAAAATGATGATTTTGTCCCCATCCCACCCAGCCTTCTCTCCACAGGCTGCTGTGGGCACGACAAATACAGCACATTGATTCAAAGGGTTATGTTATTATATAACTTTGTTATTTTCAAAGGGATCTTCAGAGAGAAAAGAAAGGTAGAAAATAAACAGCTAAGAGATGTATGATTTGGGGAGAAGAAAGAATGGTCATTTTTTTCTGATCTGATGTTCTTGGGGTAATTTCAGACCACTTAAAAATATTTGCTGGTCTCTTAAGTCTCTTATCCATCTTGAGTCAATTTTTGTAAGGGATGAAAAGTATGGGTCAAGAGACTTAAATCTAAGACACAAAACAATAAAAATCTTTGAAGAAAGTGTGGGGAAAACTCTTGATGATGTCAGACTGGGGAAGGATTTTATGACAAAGACTTCAGCGGCCATCTCAACAACAACGAAAATTAACAAATGGAACCTAATTAAGCTGAAAAGCTTCTGCATAGCTGACACAGCAAGTAAAGCAAAAGACAACCTTCAGATGGGAAAATGTATTTGCAGGGCATCAATCTAACAAAGGGTTGATAACTAGAATCTACGGAGAACTCAAATTAATCAACAGAAAAAGAGTAAACAATCTCGTCTACCTCTGGGAAGAGATATGAGCAGAACCTTCTCTGATAAAGACAGGCCCATGGCTAACAAGCACATAAAAAAATGCTCATCATCCCTAATCATCAGAGAAGTGGAAATCAAAACCACCCTGAGATATCACCTAACCCCAGTGAGGATGGCCCACATCAAAAAGTCTCAAAGCTCCAGATGCTGGCGTGGATGTGGAGAGAAGGGAGCACTGTTACACTGCTGGTGGGACTGCAAACTAGTACAACGTTTTTGGAAGGAACTACAGGGAATCCTCAAAGAACTCAGATTAGACCTCCCACTTGACCCTGCCATTCCATTACTAGGCATCTAGGCATCTACCCATCTACCCATCTGTCCTTTTATCATAAGGACATTTGCATTAGACTGTATATCACAGCTCCATTTCCTGCCGTGGAAACGTGGAAACAACCTAAATGCCCACCAACCCAGGAGTGGATTAACAAGCTGTGGTATATGTACACCATGGAATACTACTCAGCCATTAAAAGAGATGGAGACTTTACATGTTTTGTCATAACCTGGATGGAGGTGGAACACATTCTTCTTAGTAAAGCATCACAAGAACGGAGAAGCAAGAATCCAACGTACTCAATTCTGATATGAAGGCAGTAGATGAGCTAATACAAGGGGGGGGGGATGAGCAAGTGGGGAAAGGAGGGGAGGGCGGAGGAGGGGGGTCACGGTGTATCAGTGGACGGCACACCTCGGGGGTGGGGTACAAGTACAAGAGGGACTTTACCTAACAACCACAATCACTGTAACCTAATTCTTTGTGCCCTTAATAAATCCCAAATAATAAAACATAATAATAATAATAAAGGATATAAGTAAAAGTAAAAAAAAAAGTTGCTGGTAAAATATCCTAATTTTTTTTCTGCCGATGTTGCTAGTGGGTAAATAAATGTATCCAAAGTACTTGCGTCCTATCCTGCAAAGAATTATGCAGGGAAATTATGCTTTTATTTTCCTTCTTAAAACCCAAATAACCAATGCTATTCTCCAAAGAAGTATGCCTCAAATTTGGTTCACATGACAAAAATGTGTGTACGCTTTCCCAAAAACATAAAAAATTAAAAAAAAATAAAAAACATTTAAGTTTATCTTAAAAGGGCATGCTTACATAATAAATTCCCCTCTGGTATTTTAAGTATTTATTTAATCCCTTGGGACAAAAGAAATTTGAAACAGAGTAGGTGACTCATTGGCAGTGAAGCAGTTAGTTCCATTTGGAATCATATACTAATGAGAGGACTGATGGTTTTCAACCTTTTCCACGGGAGCTGAGCACAGTATCTCAGTGAGTTTCTTTCCTCCTCTGAACAAAACCTCTTTTTCTGTCCTACAGATAGCATCAGAAGCTCCTGTTTACTGAAGATAAAAAGGAAGATAAAACATCTCTGCAGCAATAAAACCAATGAATAAAGACGTTTGGGGTTATAGTTCAAATTCAGCTTTCCTTGACACATCTGAGTGAGGTATCTCCACATGCCTTACCCCTGCAGGCCTTGTTACCTGCACCTGTAAACTGGGAGGCTTCCAAAAGGCTGTGTTCTTTTTTTTAAGGGGACATAATCAATTCAGATTGGTCATCCCTTTTGTTACTGGTCACCGAAGACAAATACAGCGACTCTCATTGGAAAGCGTGAGTGCTCAACTGGGTTAGTTCAGCCTCTGAAATAATAAGACCAACCACATTTGCAAGGATTTTATGAAAAATAAATCTCTGTATAGCTGTCTAGAGACACATAGGCCAGTCTAGTTAAAGAGGCACACACTAATGCTGTGATATACATATGTCTAGGTATGTGTGTGTACAGATATTTAGACATAGAGGGAGAGAGAGCCAGATCGATAGATACACAGAAAGAGATTAATAAATAAGATTGTCTCTGAGATGAACACACATTAGGGAGTAAAGATTTGCATAACTCAAAGGAGTTTTTGCTATTCTAAAATATACCAAAATATTTGCTTGTATTCAAAGAAATATTTTGTGTATATTTGGGGAGCCATCAAATGAGAGTGAGGTCACTTTCCCATCAGAGCTCACTTGGTAAGAAGGAGTAAAACTCTATGCCTGGAAACACCTGGAAAGGAAGGACAGGGTTACGAGTGAGGCACACCTGAGAAGCATCTTCACACTTCCCAACACTGAACCCCAGAGTTAGAGGGATCTTTCCTATCCAGTCACAAGCAGTGCTCTGGGTGCACTTTAGAATTCTCCAAGGGAAAGTCCTTGGAATCTTCAGAATCCAGTTCAGTGCTGTTATACTCAACACCACAACCTTTCCTGCTACACGACATTGTTTTGCAAAGAAACGAAATAGGCATAGTTTTTGGTTTTTGTTTGTTTTTAATTGAAGGTTAATGTGCAGGTACAAACAACCAGGTCACAATACTTGAATTGTTAGGTGAAGTCCCTCTTGGTTTTACCTGCCCAAAGCCACTCTAAGAAACGTGCCTTTACCCAAGTTCTGCAAAGGCAGAAAGCAAGCGTGCTTTTTATAAGACAAGACCTCACGCCAATGGCTGGTGGGACCAGGAGTGGCCCTGACACAGTGGTGACCATTTGTAGATTGCTTAGTTACTTATAATTTGTGAGGCTTGAATCAAGAAAGATGAGATTAATTCACTGGAGTTCTCTGAAGAATTTAAACAGAGGAACGGAGAAACTGTGGAATTTCAGTATGGTGAGTCATCACACTAAACAATTTCCTGATTTGGGAGGAAGCCTTGGAAGCTACGACAATTATCATAACTTTAGAAGTGAAGGTGAACTCAAAAAAACAACATGAGTTTTTGTTTTCTACACATACCTTGAGAGCGGTATGTCTGATAGATTTTTTTTTTTTTTTTTTTTTAGCAAATAAACTGCCAAGTGAATGCGTATCATCCTAACAAAAATCTAAGACTGCTAAGACATTTAGACAGTTAGATTTTAAAATTTTACATTGTAATTAAGTTTGTGATTTTATAGAATAATATTTAAAATTCACCACTCTTCGTTGGCCATGAAATTTAGCAAATCTGTGCCTTAGATTTTTTAAAATGTAAAGAAAATAATTACCTCATTTTTCTCCCCAAGGTCTGAACGTCACTTAACAAGCACCATTAAGAAATCAATTGCAAACCAGGCTGATTTAACTTCCTCTTTTCAGGGACTGAATTGCCCTTTCAAAATGATAATTGGAAAGTTAAATAAAAATTCATATGAGTTTGCCCTTTGCATAGCTGTCTATCAATATTTGTCAAGTTTTTATGTAATAAAATGATCTTGGCATTTCTCTAGCATAGCACCTACCAATGATTGTCAAAATGTGATAATTAATGTTGCAGAGAAATTTTTTAAAGAAAAATTCTATTTACTTGAATAATCATCATCAGCATTAATTGTGGGAACAAAAAGCAAAAGACACAACCATTTAAAAGGTTAATAAATAAAACAGTAATGATGCTCTGAGTTGGTGGGGTGAGAAAATTAGATTTAGTGTATCAAAATTTAGGGAAAATGTGTATGATCATAACTTAGATATTGGGAGTGTTCTATAAATATTCATCAATTTTAATAAGCACATTTTCAAAAATCCTCTAAAGTTCACATATCAACAGTAAATATTTTAGATTAGCATATGGAAATACATATGAGAAAACACTTTAAACGTTTTGCCAGGATATGGGCAAACTTTTAGAGGAGCTTTTAAATTCCAAGTTTCTTCTAGCACCTTGATCTGCATGTGACACATTAATCTTTCTGTTACGTATCTTCAAAAATAGTCACTTAGTTTTCTCTCTTTTTTGTTTAGTATACAAGATAACTAGGGTGGATATTCAGAGATTTCTAATGCTTTTAAAATAACCTCCTCAAGTACCTTTACCTAAAAGCAACAAAACACAATGAGAAAAGTACAAATAACACATTTTTGTCTTTAGTTGTGTATAGGAAATATTTTTAACCATTATTAAGTAATTGTGGCTATTTTAGATATTTAATAGGTCATATTTCAAAAATGAAGAATCAGTAGGGAAAATTTGATTTTTCAAGAGTCAGTACAAGAGCATGATAAATACAACTTTAATAGGAATTCCATATATGGGATTATTATTAAAGAATGTAACCTAACAAAGCGACTTCTAATGACAGAATTGTAATACATGGGTGCCAAATTAAAAATGCAACTGTATATAATTAAAATATAAATTTGTTTATCTAGACCCATGAGAACATTAAGAAAAAATAAATTGGTGGAGACCTCAGAACACACTATCGAATCTACCATTTCAATTCAATAATTTCTTTACCTTTATGATGCTTTTATCGTATACATTGACCACCACAACTTTTGTCCTTTAATCAATATTTTAACTTTATCTGCTATTATATTGTGATCTAAAAATTAGGTTTTTTTCATGGCTTGATCTTTATTCTTGTCCTACTGCATTTTTATATTAAATTTATAAATCAGCCGAGAATGAGGACCAGGATACTCCCCTGGCTCACCTCACCTAAGGTACTCTGCAAAGACTGAAGTAAACAATCACTCAAAGGTTAATACTTTTCCTTACACAAACTACAAAATCACTACTCCTAGTAAATTACATTTTCAAAAAATATCTTCCAAAACCAAATGCCTTTGATTCCATGGATTTCTTTTTTAATGGTTGAGTCAGAGTTATGAGTATGCCCATGATTCAGATTGTGTTCATTGTACCCATGAAGCAAGTTTTCACCATCTCTCTCCCCATGCCCCCTGCTTGATTTGCACTGAATTTTAATTCCCTCTATGCACAAGTGTGCTTGCTCAGTAGTTCCAATTTAAAAGTGAGTACATGTGGAGTTTGTTTTACCAGTCTTTAGATATTTGACTTAGGATAATGGTCTTCAGTTCCATCCACATTGTTGCAAGAGGCACGAAGTCATCCTTTTTCTTGGCTGAGTAGTATTCTATGACATACATATACCACATTTTGTTAATGCACTCATGAATTGAGGGGCACTTGGATTGATTCCACATCTTTGTTAATTAACCAGAATCTACAAAGAATTCAAACACATGTACAATTCATTCTATACGTTATTGGGGGCAATTTGCTAGTATTTTGTTAAGGGTTTTTGCATCTGTCCATTTGTGATGTTGATCTGTGGTTTTCCTTCTTGTCTTTGCCTGATTTGGGATTCAGAAATGCTGGCCTTAGAATGAGTGAGGAGGTATTTATTCTCTTTGTTTCTGTCTTCTCAAAGAGATTTTAGAGAACTGGAATAATTTCTTCTGTAAAAATTTGGTAAAATTCACCAGTGAAACTTTTTGTTTTAGAAAATTATTGATAATTGCTTCAATCTCTTGGGTAAATATAGGCCTGCTTGAAAATTTATTTCTCCTTGTGTGAGGTTTGATAGACTATGTCTTTTAAGGGATTGGTCTATCACATCTAAGTGATCAAATGTGTAGGGGTAGAGTTGTTGGTGTCCTTTTAATGTTGTCCACAGGATCAGCAATGCTGTCCCTCTCTTCTCTCTCTCCCCCTCTCTCTCTTATCTTGACTAGCGGGACTAAAGGGTCATTAATGATTTCCATATTCTCATAAAACAGTTTTTGGTCTTGTTGATTTTTCTCTATTGATTTCCTCTTTAGAATTTAATTCATTTCTGTTCTGTTAATATATTTTTTTCTGTTCACTTTGGATTCAATTTGCTGTTTTTTCCCCAGTTTCCTAAAATTAAAGCTTTAATTATTAATCTTTTTTGAATATATACATTCATTGTTATAAATTTCCCTGTAACTATTACTGTCACTGCATCCCACAGATGTTAATAAGTTGTGTTTTCATTTTAACTTACCTCAAATTAATTTAAAATTTCTCTTGAGACTCCATTTCTGACCCATGTGCTATATTAGAGTTATTTAATCTCCAACTAATCTGAGATTTTCCACGTTTCCCTCTGTCATTTATTTCTAGTTTACTTCCACTTGGGTCTGATCTCTCATTCCTTAGCTTGTCTCTGAAGAGAAGTACAAGGGAATTCTCATCGTTGTTCTTGTCTAGGTGGGGTTTTAATTTTTTTCCTTTGGCTTATTTATACTATAGCATTTTTTGTGTCTGGCATATTTTCAAATCCTTATTACAGTTTCCATTCTTTTGCTTACATTGCCCATCTGTCTTTGCATGGTGTTCAGTTTTCCATTAAAGCCCTTAGCATATTAATGTCACAAAGAAATAATTAAACAAACAGCAGTAAGAGTAACAAGTTCCCGAGGGTGGGGATGGGGAGATGGGTATCAGTATCCAGAGTGCTGAAATATTTTAATTAACATGTCCAGGTCTCAGCAAAAAATTACAAGAGGCAAAGAAACAAGAATGTGTGTTCCACATATAGGAATAAGAGCAAAACCAAATTAAACTGCTTTTGAAAGCGTGTAGCTGAAGATTTAATGAAGTAAACCTTGGAAGCAGTCTTTTTTTTTCTTTTTTTCTTTTTTTTTATTGTTAGGGATTCATTGAGGGTACAATAAGCCAGGTTACACTGATTGCATTTGTTAGATAAAGCCCATCTTGCAATCATGTCTTGCCCCCAGAAGGTATAGCACACACCAAGGCACCACCCCCCTCCCTCTTTCCCTCTCTCTGATTTTCCTCACCCCCCCCTTGACCTTAGTTGTCCATAATTGTCCTCATATCAAAATTGAGTACATAGGATTCATGCTTCTCCATTCTTGTGGAAGCAGTCTTATATGTATGCCTGAGAACTAAGAGTAAGCATGGTTGAGGAAGTAAGGAAAGGTGTGATAAGAATGAGACTATGAACCGGAGCCAATTGTACACTGTGTGATGAGAATGAGACTGTGAACTGGAGCCGTTTGTACACAGTGAGATGAGGTTGAGACTGTGAACTGGAGCCATTTGTACACATTGTGATGAGACAGCGACTGTGAACTAGAGCCGTTTGTACACAGTGTGATGAGACAGCCACTGTGAACTAGAGCTGTTTGTACACAGTGTGATGAGGATGAGATTGTGAACCCAAGCTGTCTGTAGACAGTTCCTCAAAACGTTAAACACAGAGTTACTGTATGACCCCCCACTTCCACCCTAAGTACACACCGAGAGGAATGAAAAGTACGTCTTCACGAAAACTTGGATGTGAACGTTCAGAACAACAAAATTTGTAATCACCAAAATTGGAAACAACACAAATGTTCATCAACTGGTGAATGAAAAAATAATAGTGTTATATTAATGTGGCATGATTTCAGCAGTTACGAGCTGATTCACACATATAGTGAAGTGCTGATACAAGCTTTAATGCGGATGACCTTGAAAACAGTCTGCTATCAAATGAAGCCAGATGGAATCTATTTCATGATTTCATTTATATAAAGTGTCCTGAACTGGTGGATATGAGGAAACAGAAGTTACCTTAGTGTTGAATTGGCGCTAGGGGTGGGGAGATTGGTAGAAATTGGAAATGATTGCTAAAGGGTATGGGATTTTTGCTTTGAGTTGTGTACACACGTTCCAAAGTTAGTCACATGGGGGTTGCCCAGCTCTGTAATGATATAAAAAATCCCTTCATGATATGCTTTAAAATGGCAAATTGTATGAGACGTGAACTATATTTCATTAAAAGTGTTGCAAAGAGAAAGAGCCAGAAAGAAAAGAAAGAAAAGAAAAAAGAAGAAAAGAAAAGAAAAGAGAAGAAAAGAAAAGAAAAGAGAAAAGAAAGGGAAAGAAAAGAAAAAGATAAAAAGGAAGAGGAGGCCAGTGGAGGGGAGGGCAGGAAGGATAAAGAAAGGAGATGAGAAACAGCAGCAAGACACAGTGAAGCCTCCTCTAGGGGAGTATCCAACCTTGAGTGTTTTGTTTTCTCTTTAGTAAAATGAATATAAGACGTATCTATGGCAAGAGGCCTTCTTCCTCAAAACTACTACTTTTTTACTTTTTGACGAGCTGCATGAACAATCACTAATTTTTCCTCGCTTTTGTGTACACAAAAATGGCCGTGTGTGGGTTTGTGGGTTTGTATGTACATCAAGTGACACAGAGGAGAGGCAGGTGTCGGTTTCCATGGAGATTTCCCTGCATACCAGCATAACCGGGCAAAACAGGAAGTGTGTTCCTGTTAGGGCGGTGAGAACCAGGGCGAAGGAGTCAGACACATCTAAATCATTAGCCTGAGAGGGGTCTGTCATAGGAAAGTGAAATATTTTTGTGGGAGATCCTTCCTCTATTTTGACTAGAGGGTAATTTAATTCTAGCTTCTAAATTTCTATTGTTTATTAATTAATACAACTCAATTATCACTGTCCTTTGAAATTAAAAAAAAAAAAAGACAATAAGAAAAAGTGTTTTGATTGTCCCAAACCATATTTGTTGCTTTCCTGGGGCCCTACCCAAGATTTCTGATTATCCAAAGGGCTTGCATTTTTTGAATTAATTCCATGTCTAAGTTTTCATTCCTTCTGAACTATTTTGCTGGTATCTCACAGTCCTGGGCTATCATTTTCCCTTTGTTCTGCACTTCCATGAACATAAATTCAGTCTCTAAGGTTCTCTGTGCAAACACACACAGATACACATACTCGCACACTCACACACAATCACACTCACATACGCACACACTCACACACTTGCACGCATCACACACACTAGTATGCACACACACTGGCACACGTGTATGCACACACTCACACTCACATATTTGCACACACTTGCACACACGCACTCATGCAGACCCTTGCACACACTCATACTCACACACACACACTTGCAATCACACACACAGGGAAACAAACTACACAAAGCACTAGTGGCCAGAGCAGATTTTACTGAAAGTTTGAGGAAAATGAAGCGCTATTATATCAGGAATTAACCATCCCTTCTCCGCTAGACACTGACAGGGATAGGGACCACCTTTCCCTCTTCCCTAGCCCCCACCCTGGGGCACCTCCCAGACTCTCAAATCACTACCTTATGCAGAGCAATTTAGTCCCTAAACCTTGTGGACAGACTCAGCAGACTCTTGCATATCCAATGATTCAATGCCCCTGCGGAAACAATGGACTATTTATGGCCCTTCTTTCCTTTCCATAGGACAAGCTGCCAAAGGTTTTAACATTTCACTTTTTCCATTCTCTCATCTCTGTCAGTCTCCTAGTAAAGGGAGTAGTACCGAGATTTATTTTCCCTTTCATGTGAAATATGTTATTTACTTACAAGGGCTAAATTGTGGCAATCAGTTAGATTTTTTAAAATAATATTTTCTTTTATTATAAATATCTAAAGACTTTTTCCAAATTGCTTTTCATAATTAGGGCCAAAATTTTGCATAAAAGTTTACAAACTTTATCAGGGATGAAATTTATTCCAAAATGTGTGCCATTCAACTAAATAGTGAATAATAAACCAGTCATGGGAGTGTGAAGTGTTGAGCAGTACTGATAATTCATCTCTGAGAATTATATATCTTCCCTTTCTGAAAATCCTATCCACCCACATTTACACACCCACACATATGTACACACACAGCCATTCAGAGAGTTTTAAAACTATTTTAAAGGGGAAGAATATTTATGTGGTTTGTCATTAAAATCATCAATTAGTGCCACCAGTCTTCATTAGCACTAAAAGCACACATACTTCTGGGGTGGGGAGTTGACAGAGAAGGAATGAAGGAACATCACGTGGGTATCGAGGATGCCAAGGCAGAAAATGAGCGTCCTATGTGGCAAGGACGTGCCTGGGGTGCTCCCCAGTAGTCTACCGTCCTCCTCTGGCTCCCACCTGTCACAGGACCTGTACTGTAATCTTCATTCTGCTTCTCGGTTTCCCCCAAACATGTTCCTTTCCTCCCCCCACAGGATCTTTGCACCTGCTGGTCTGTCCACCTGGATCACTCAAGTACATAATTGCTACCTCAACTCTTCCCCAACTCTTAACACAACATTTTCAATAACTAACTTTTACTTTTGTGTTTTGCAGTTTTTGGCCGGTGCTGGGTTTGAACCCACCACCTCTGATATATGGGGCTGGCGCTCTACTCCTTGAGCCACAGGCACCACCTACTTTTACTTTTTTTTTTGTTTTATAATTTCAGTTTATCTCTCATGCAGACACCTATTTTGTATTTTCTATCTAGAGCAGGTCTCTCATTTTGGATTTTTTTTTTAAAACAAAACTTACTTGTTTTCTTCAAACCATTTGATGTAATTTAAATCTCCTTATTAATTTATTTGTTCACTTGCTTCCTGCCTGTCTTTCACATTAGATATTAAAATCCCTATTACTGTTGCCCCAGTTTCTACCACAAGCCTCGTCTGTATACGTATCAAATTGATGGATTCCAAAGGGAAAAGAACCCAGAGCAGGGTGCATATGACAGCATGTGCTGCCCTTGCAGACTGAACATTGTAGATTGTGTTGTTCTTAAGAAAATAAAATGTATTTTTCAAGAGTAACTTCAATAGTTACATTATACTTGTAAAAGTCTTGCTAAAAGTGAAATACTTGTTCCTTAGTTTGGAGGATATCAAATGTGAGCTTGTGTGTGCATGCAGAGAAGTTCACTTTCTCCCTGTACCCACTCTGGTCAGGATGTAGCCTCCTGCCTCTGTACTGGGTGGAAGGTTCTTAGAGCACCGCAGAGCCTTAGCCCAGGGTTTTCAACAGCTGCCTCCAGCAATCACTTCAGGGGGTCCAGACTGTAACACCTTTTTGTAGTCTTCCTTATTACATGAATCTTGAGTCTGTGTTGTTAAGGAAAGTTAAAAGGAAAACATTTTCCATGCAAAAGAAGGATGTTAACTCACTTTCAATAGAGTTGTTATTAAAAAATAATTATTGTGTCCAGAGCATTAAGATGCTAGCAAAGTCTTTGCTCATACTGACTGTGTCATCCTCTGTCTTCTTAGCATTTTAAACATAACTCAACACCTGTAATTTGATAGTGCTATATAAACATTATCTGAAGTGAGATGACAAGAATATATATAGTTCCAGAGATTCTTTGGGGGGTTTTGTGTTTATTCAACACAATAACAACTAAATTATTCTCATTTAGAATGCATCAATTTTCCATCTTTAGGGCACTCTAATTACCACCAAGATAAGAGACAAGCAGACCTACTTCCAAACTGAATCTGCATCATTGATGCCACTTTCACATGCAACCTCCTCAAACCAATGTTCTAGGGAATACAAATCAAATGCATCATAAGTGTAATGAGTTATCTCTGCAAAGGAACTGCATTTTTAAGTTCTGGAGAGCCACTTTCACATTTAAAAAGTAACTCTGTGGAAACATACCAAATAAAAGGAAGGGACCCTGAAATACAACTGTTATTGCAAATCTTTCCAGAGGCAACTTTTAAAAACTCTCCTTTCAGTGACACAAAAGGTATTTCATCCACAATCTTCTGATTTCATAAGGAACTCTGCCAATGCCTTTGTCTGATAGATTTTCAACTCCTAAGTTCCACAGTCTTCCACCTTCACTCACATTCTCAGGAATGGAAGAACTCTGAAATTTCCACCTTCTGGCCTCCATTTCTGTTATTACATCTCTGACGTAACTGTGACTTTTGAACTTGCATCTTGGCCTCGATAACTATCATTTCTTCAACCACCCAACCCCAGTTCCATCAGCTCCTTACAGATTTATTAGCTTTCTTCACTTGTTTAGACCCTGCAGTGAATCTTGGCAATGAGTACTTCAAGAACCCCTGCCTCTTTCGCCCTAACTCTGCCTTCAGCTGTTTGCAACCATGAGATAGAAACTCCAGCATTCAGTTTCCCCATGTTCAGGTTTTAGAATAGCACTCAAAAAAGCCATGCACCACAGAGGCTCACTTCCTATGTCAACAATGTCTCAGCTCTGTTGTCATTTAGTCCCCATTCATTTATCTGTCATTAAATCCTCATAACATTCTCACAAAATGTTTCCCAAAATTATACTCGTTAGCTTCTTCCACTATCCCCCCTTTAATTCTCCTATCTTCCCCTGTAATTAGTACATTGTTTTGAATTTTTGATCATAGATTTCACAAATCTCTAAAGTAAATTACTTTTTTTTTTACTTTCTCTAAGTGGGGAGAATCCGCTGGGAGGTGACAGGGCCCCCACAGCCTGGCAGGGGCCCCCCAGCTGCTTCTCCTCCTTTAATAATAAATGTTCTTTCCACCTGCCGGGAGTCATGTAGCCCAAGCATACTTTCTTTATTATCAGCAAGCACACAACTTTTCCTCCTAAAGTTAATTTTTTACCTGCGGTGTTAAGATTTACCTTGTTAAAGACATTGTATAAATAAAACCATTCCCACAGTTTGGTGCTGGCTGCAGTCTCAGCTGCTCCAGTCCTCCCGATCCTATCGTCTCTTGCGTGTCTTATAAGCCATTCCCCGTTAGGTGCTGGCTGCAGTCTCAGCTGCTCCAGTCCTCCCAATCCCATCTTTGTCTCTTGTGTGTCTTATAAGCCATTCCCACAGTTTGGTGCTGGCTGCAGTCTCAGCTGCTCCAGTCCTCCCCATCCCATCTTTGTCTCTTGTGTGTCTCATAAGCCATTGCCACAGTTTGGTGCTGGCTGCAGTCTCAGCTGCTCCAGTCCTCCCGATCCCATCTTTGTCTCTTGTGTGTCTTATACGCCATTCCCAGTTAGGTGCTGGCTGCAATCTCAGTTGCTCCAGTGCTCCCGATCCCATCTTTGTCTCTTGTGTGTCTTATAAGCCATTCCAAGTGGTGCTGGCTGCAGTCTCAGCTGCTCCAGTGCTCCCGATCCCATCTTTGTCTCTTGTGTGTCTTATAAGCCATTCCCACAGTTTGGTGCTGGCTGCAGTCTCAGCTGCTCCAGTCTCCCGATCCCATCGTTGTCTCTTGTGTGTCTTATAAGCCATTCCAAGTGGTGCTGGCTGCAGTCTCAGCTGCCCCAGTCCTCCCGATCCCATCCTTGTCTCTTGCGTGTCTGTAAGCCATTCCCACAGTTTGGTGCTGGCTGCAGTCTCAGCTGCTCCAGTCCTCCCGATCCCATCTTTGTCTTTTGCGTGTCTTATAAGCCATTCCCAGGTTGGTACTGGCTGCAGTCTCAGCTGCTCCAGTCCTCCAGATCCCATCTTTGTCTCTTGTGTGTCTTATTTCCTCATTCCCCACCATTCCCACTCTGGTTTGTTCTCTTGCCTTGCACTGATTCTTGAAATCTAAGTGATTTTATTTCCAATATATTCTTCACTTACCTCTTAGAACAGCAGAAGAAACAGTAAACCAGTTCCTCCCTTCCTTGCACATAATTTTTTCAGTCACCTTTTTTAAAACCTCTTATTTATATTCTTTGAAACGTCACTGATTTAATTATACCTTTTTGGGGAGCATGAAAAATTTTCCCCTACTTCCTTTTTTGTACCCATAAACTGACTTTCTCAAATGATTTACCAAAAAATAACCCAACAAATTCAAAATTCTCTCTTGATCCCACATTTATATCAAACTTTTCTCTCTCTATTTTAACCATTTTTCTTAAGGATGTCATATGGTCGCAACTGATTATTTTCTAATCTAATCAGCTTTTTGTGGTTGTTGCTTTTGTATTTTAAAAAATTAAAAAAAAATTTTTTTAGTTGTTTTAGGAGGTACAAGTTGAATTCCATTACATGTATATATTTAAAATTTTTAAAGTCTGAGATTTTTGTGTACTCATACCTGAAGGATGAACACCTGTCTTTCCATTCATGAGTTTAAGCTACTTCATTTATCATAATAGCCATTAGATTAGAAATAATTTTTGCTCTCTCTTTTCATATTTTAAAATATAAGTACTTTCTGTATTAAATTGTTTTCATCTTTCCTGAAAGGACTGAACTCTTTTGTTTTTCCTTCTCGCCCAAATTTCTTTCTAAAAGAGACAATGAGTCATACCTTACAGCTGTAAAAATCTTACTAAATGGTTTTTTTGTTAATCCAGTATAATGTAGCTTTTAATTATCAACCTTATTCCCATAGAGTACCACATGACAAGTAGCAAATCCTCTATCTTAACTAGCGCATTCATGCTACTCACTCCAGGTCTTAAGAGAAAGCTTAACTTTCTCAACCAATTGCCAACTGAAGAATCCCTAAAACTCATGTATGATTTCTAAGTGTCAGTTTCTAGATGCCTTGCCCTTTTTTTTTTTTTTTTTTTTTGGACCAAACAGATGTCTAATCTTTATGTATTGATTTATTGTTTTATCTGTAATTCTTGAGAAAATATATTTTCTTGAATGTATAAAACTAATCTGGCCAACTTGGGAGCATTTCCTTAGGACCTCTTGAGTAGATGCTGCCAGGCCATCATCACACATCCTCAGCTCTCCAGCTTACATCCCCTGGACACTCCACTCCTAGCCAGGTGAATGGTATGTTAACTGTTATATTTATCAGGTGCTTTCTTTTAAATTATATAGTTATGTTTGTCAGTGATAAATAATTTATCAGAATTATTTTCCTAATCTATATAGTCACGTGTGCTATTTTTATTGTGGTTTATTTATGTTGACATCTTTTGAATACTGCTACTCATGAACACAACACAAGTTAACCACTTTGCTGTGGATGAGCGTTGGGTTATTTCCACTTATGTGTTGCCATGAACAGTGGTACTGGCAACATTCTTATCCAAGTTTCCTGGAAAACGTACAAGAGTTTCTCTTAAATATATGTCTAGTACTACGAGGACTGTCCAGTAAGTATCCAGTATGGACTATGAAAAATAGAGACATATGTGGCGGGATATTTTCTAGACACCCCTTGTGAAATTAAAGGCTTGTTGGAAATAGACGTGTTGGAATTTCAAAAGGTAATTTCCAACTGTTTCCAAAGTGATTGGACTAACTGCTAGATTATTAGAAATATAGGAGTTAGCCATATATATTCACACACACACACACACATACACATACATATATATATATGTTCTAAACTTTTGGATTTAAATTTTGCATGTAAAATAAGCACATCTGGGTCTTGATTTCCATTCCTTTATAACTATTGACCTGTCTATACAGTATGTTGTTTTATGGTTGGTCAGATATGTTTACTCTTATGTGAGATGCTTTTGCCTACTTTTACATTTTTTTCCAGTTTTCTATATGTATTTTTTATTTCTAAATTATTCACTTTGGATAAGTCCTTAATTTTAAATAAAATGTATGACGTATTTTATTTTGTGGTTGGCACTTCTGAGTCTCGTTTAAGGAATCATTCCCAACTTCAAGTTCAGAAACATCCTAATGTGTTTCTAAGTGTTTTAAATTCCTGTCTTTGAAACATAAGACATTAATCCATTTATTTTTGCAATGATATAAAGTATGGATTCATTTTCTTTTTCTTTCATATGCAGATAACTATTAATTCAAGTGTGCAATAAAATATCACTACCCATTTATTAAATAGAATTACATGTTAAATAATCCCACTCTGAAGCTTACCTTGCCACATCCCCTCTGTCATTTGCAAGTTGCACATAGACAGGATATGCTGCTGGAATTTCTCTTTGTTGCAACTGTCAGTTTATCTATCACTGTACCAAAAAGAACCGTTACTTCCTAATAAGTCATTATATCCACAAATATTGTGGGGCCTCCCCCTTCCTCTTTTCCCTCCTCCTTCACTTCTTCTTGGCAGATTAATATAAATTTAAATTCAACCCATTGAATTTAAATGGGTCCCATGTCATTCGGTTAAAAAAAAGTCAATTTGGCTTTAAGCAGTGGAGGATTTTTAACTCAGCCAATTGGTATAAAACATTCCACCCTGTCATCAAATTATAGACTTCCAGAAGATAAACTATAATCATCAGGGGAATTTTAAAATGTTGTTTAGAAAACAAAAACAAATTCTTTTATTGACAAGTGCTAAGGAGCCCTGCTAATATTACTTTTAAGGGGAGTGTGTTTCGGAAACACAGGTTTCAAAATAATTCTCATGTATCTGCTGTAGTGAGGACAGTTGTAGCATGTATAATTAAAATACACAGATGTGTGTATGGACTCTTTAGCCCCTGGAACTCACATAAAGCTATTTTTGATATAGAAATATCATCCTGGAGTCATAGAAACAGCCACAGATGCCGCATCTTCCATCAGTAGCAGCACTGTACTGCCTAACATTACCCACAGACAATTACCAGAGATCGTTATTTCCTATTACCTTCTGCACCAGAACATTTACTAGAGTTAACAAATAGCAAAACTGACTACATTGAAATTATCCTTATGTTCCTCCCCTAACCATCTTGATTTGGAACAATTAAATAGTCTAAAAATAGGCAGCAAAAAGGAAATGGTTAGCAAATTGGGTTGCAAAGTCAACTATTTGGTTCGAAGTATTGAAGTTTCCTTAACTGAAACATCTGAGAGACCCATGATTGAGGTTGGATTTCATAATTTCCCCAAGTGTACAGAAGTGTTTTGTAAATTATAGTAAAACCATATTGCCTGTTTGTCTGAAGGGAACCAAAAGTCAACCTCCTAGTCATGACCTTCAAATATGAGGTATAGGTTCTTTACATAAAATATCTTTTAAAATTGTATCTGTCAACTCTACCCAATAGTGAATGCCCATATAAACACAATATTGGGCTTTTCACTAAAACAAAATCTGATTTCTGTTCTTTCCTAATTCCTATGTTACCTTATACCTATTATGAGACAAATGCCATTTTACTCGATCCTATCATAATTTTTGCATGGTCTCACATTATAATATCTGCTGTTAAATGATCTAAAGGCATAAAAAAGCTATTGAAAATATTTTTTAAAGAGTGGGAGTCTTATAGGTTCACCCGATAAAAAGTGATAGTGTCTCATAGTCTAACACACCACATGTAGTCGGTCAGCCTGTTAAATACCAGTGTACCATCAGAAAGCCGTGGGTTGGGTTTTTCACGTGGCCACTTGTGATTATCTGCATAACTACATTTAAGATTTGGGCTGCTAGAGTGTGAATTGTTGACACTAGTGAAACAGCACAGGCTATAATAATTGCTGACTGATGAGGGTCAGCTGGACTTGGATGCTGCCCTGTAACAAGCTCCGTCTGTTTGTGAAGCCTGCATGTTTGACCAGAGGTGCTGCAGGCAGCCACTCAGCTCCAATCCTCCCGCCACAGAGGAGAACACTAACCCTGAATCTGAAGATGTTTAACAATCAAAACTTTATCAATAGAATCACAGTGGTTTTATCTAAATGTGGGGAAAGAATCTCTGAAGTGACGATTTATATTTAAGACGTTACAAAAAGCTGGGTCCAGCTGATTTAAGATATAAGTGGTACTTTGAAACAAAGTTGATTTTCGTTGTGTTCCTGAATAAAAAACAAACAAACAACAACAATAAAACATTTAGAGAGGGTATTCACAAGAAACCACAGTGCTGTTCACAAGAAAGCACATTGCTGATATGGAAAGGAAAACGGGATACTAAGCCCATTTTGTAAATTTGTTGAAACACACATGTCAACCCTAACAGATTCCCTTAGACTCAAATTACTGGTCATCTTCAAGATCCGGTCATCATCAGTCAACTTTTGTGTATACATGAAGATTACAAATGTATTCTTTTAACAAAAATAGCTCTTTCAGATTTTAGGAATAGAAGATTAGGAAGTCTCCATTCATGTATCTAAAACTCAGGTTAAGAAGAAAAAAGAACATTCCCTTGAAATCGAGTAAGACTCAGGTTTAAACAGGAAACGATCATTTCTTCAGTACAATGATTCTACAAAAATATTTTTCTTCCTTTTTCCTGACAATGGATGTGGCCACATGTATCTAATGATTAACAATGGATGTGATGTCTTTGCCCCATATTTAACAATGGCCTTGTGAAATTAGAGAAGATAGAGTGAGCAACGTAAGCAGTGAGTTGGATAAGCCAGCAGTTCTGGAGCCCCTGATTCTTTCACTCAAAAATATACTGGCCGAAAATTTGTTCTACTTTCTCGTCATTACCTTTGCTTTACCCCTTGAATCAGAATGCCAAATCCAAACCACTAATTACTAAGACAGTCTCCACAAATTACTAAGACAGTCTCTGAGATGAATGCTACAGGGGCAGTTTTCTTTGCTGATGGCCTGTGCTTATGTGGGTAAACACTGGAGTTATTATTATCAATTTGCCAAGATAACTGTGCTTAGAAAAATTGCATTAAATGTAGAATGACAAATGGACTGTACTCATAATTTATATTTGAATGAAAATAGAAATATTAATGAAAATATCTACATTTAAAGTAAACAAAACATTTTGTTATACTTGTTTAAGGTATGTGGGGTGAGGTTTCTGAGGAGTGAGCAAATCTGTACTTACTTACAATCTATTTGAAAAATATCCCCATAAAATTAGGCCCGTGGAACAGTGCCTTCTCCTAAAATTGAGGCTATTGTCTATAGTAAGTTTGGTGTCTGTATGACAAACCCTCACTAGTCGTATTAGGTCTGTATGATTTATTTGTGTCATGTTTCCTGTTTTTTCTCTTGCTCAGATAAAGGTTATTGTCTCTAAAGTTTAACTTTCCCAAAGTAAGAAGGTACTGCACGTCCTGGGAAGACCTTATTGAGTGCAGTAATTCCTCACTTAACTTTGTCAAGAGGATCTAGGAAGTTACCACTCACTTTGATGGAAATGGAGGCTAATACAACCACAGAAACATCACCAACCTTCTAAATAAAGACCCCAAACGCTTCTAATATTAACCATTGAAATAATTGGGAGCTATATAGACATTTAAGAAAGATTAATAAAAATAAGTATAATAATTAATTGCCTACTTGTTCCAGTTTAGGGACGCGACTGGAGCTGGAAGGTGGAAACTTTGCTGTCAGTTTATGACCCAGCCCTGGACAGGACACCATCCATCACAGGACATATTAACACACACCCACTCTCACACTGCAACGACAGATAGTTCACCTCACATGCGCAGCTTTGGGGGAGAGGGGCACCCCGAGAACCCAGAATACATACAGACTCCCACAGACAGTGGCCCCAGCGGCACTGATATTTTTCCTCATCAACGTGATAATGAAACAACATTGAATCAAATAATTTTATTTGAGAACCTGCTGTAAATTCTTGCCTGTTCAGTAATATCATTGCCTTTTTTTTTTTAATGCAAAAAGGACTTGGTCAAAGCTTCTAGCCTTCAGAACTTTCAGACTCCTAGCCCTTCACACAGTTAAAAGGAAACAGGGATAAAATAATGGTTACTTTTTATTTTTGAATGAGGTAGCTTCCCTTGGTCTAGAAGCAATGTGAAAGAAAACATTAAGAGTTTGTGATGTAGGAAATAGGTATGAATTAAGTAGACGAAGTTTACAGGCTACAGTGGAAAGAGCATGAAGTTGGAGCCGTTTAATTCTCCTAACTCTGTCACCTGCTGGCTAGGGAACTTTATGGATTTTACTTACTTCCCTAAGAGCATAGAAATTATATGAGTTAAAAGCAGTAACTGAATTCGCACTGAAAACTACTGTACGGTAAAAGGGAGCAGAACTGAGGAGGTGATACAGAGGCAGGATTTACTGCTGGTGTCAAGCACATTCGGGGCAATTATTCTAAAAAATTTGCAAAGCAAAATCATGAGCTGAGTTCTGAAAGGAAGCGTGTACAAAAGGAAATAAAAATAATAGATGTTGTTTCTATGGAATTATAAATAGTTTTTTAAAAATCCGTATGGCTGAGATGTAGAATAGAAGAATGAAGGGAAATTTTATTTTTTGAAAAAATTTTTCAATGAGGATGTAGAATTTGAAAGGAGTCAGATTGCACTGGCTGAAAGCAAAGGGTGACATTGTGAGGCCATAGCGATAGTGTTAAAATAGCTTATATTCTTTAATGTAGCGTCTTCTGTGCAAGAAATAAATTTTTCCAAATGGACTGATTTGTTAAAATAATTGGGTCCACCCATCAGGAAGTTCCTCAGGGAGAATTACAGCACCGAATGATGTGCCGGTTCTTGAGGTTTTAACGTTTATTCTTGTTGCTATATATTCCAGGGAGTCTGCTTTCTTGGAAAATACCTAATTGATTTTCTGCCCGATCTAATATCTCTATCTTAACTTCATTTCTATTGTCAATTATGAGTAGATTTCATCTCCATCCAAGGTATTAGTGGCAGGACTTAAAAGTGCATCTGGTGTAGTGTGTGTGTTACTTCAAATCAATTTCCTGACTTGGCTTCCCAGGAGCTGCCAGCTGGGGCCTCCCCTACCTTCATTGGCTGCCTGCTGGGGCCTCCCCTGCCTTCATTGGCTGCCTGCTGGGGCCTCCCCTGCCTTCATTGGCTGCCTGCTGGGGCCTCCCCTGCCTTC
>CAUYPK010060622.1:0-21152 GCA_963574355.1 Loris lydekkerianus | reverse complement strand
AGTTGGAACATGCACGACAAGCCTTTGCACTGAAAGACAAAAACAAAAGTGGCCTGATTTCTGGTCTGGATTTCAGTGACATCATGGTCACCATTCGGTCTCACATGCTTACTCCTTTTGTGGAAGAAAACTTAGTTTCAGTAAGTAAAAAGCAACTACTTTTAACCCTCTGTTGCTTCAAACCTTTGAGCCATTTGGTCCTGGGTTACCTGCAGGGACTCCCATGGCTCTTTTCTATTCAAACTTCACATCTGGTTGGCAGAAGGTAAACGTGTGTGTATGTGTGTGTGTGTGTGTGTGTTTATGCATGAGTGTAAGCAAGGGAGGTAGATGTGATGGTAAGTGGTCTTTCCCCAGACTGTAGCTTTATTCAGAACCTACCATCTTTCTCTCATATATTTCCAAACTGTTTATTTCCATTTACAGAATCCAGTTCAAGGGAAACAAGAGAGTTTGTAGACAAGGGTGAGCAATCACTTTTCCCAGTGGGCAGTACCTGTCTAACACTCCTGCCTTCATCTTGGCCTCTTTCCACCTCACCAGGCTCCCAAGGTCTTGCTATAAGGATGGCTCCTTCCTTTGTTGCCTGCAGGGTGCTGTCTGCTGGAGGGATCGTCACTGGCTTCTGCACTGTTTTAATAACCATGCCCATGGCAGAAGGTACGGAGGAAATAGGTGGCCATCAGCCTCTGTGGCTCACTCCTCTCTCTGCCCCTTCACCTGTGCATTCAGTCTGTAGGCACCAGACAGTTTTTTGTTCTGTCAAACTGCTAACCTCTACAAAGTAATCATCTAGACCAATAGCAAACTCATGTCATCCACTTCCTCACATAGAGTGGTGAAACTTTCCTCACTTTCCCGTTTTCTTGTTCATGCTTTGTACTTACATATAAGTTTTTGATTACTGCTTGTTTTGAATGGAGGGAAGCCAATGAGTGCTTTTGTTGTTTCAGCTGAAGATCATTATCCCTGATTTAGAGTGGGCTAGAAAGATCAACTTCTGTTCTTTTTCTTCCATGAATTCAAACATGGAGCATGTCACTTTCTCCTACACATTTCACCTCTGTGACACCATCCTGCACGCTCCTACCCTCACCTTATACCCCAACCAAAAAATGAAAGAATGAAGGAAAGAAATAAAGGGAAAGTGGGAGGGAAGAAAGAAAGAAAATCCTACAGAGACAAGCTTACTCAGTACCTTTGAGTGAGGGGACCCTGTTAATCTTTTCCAACTGGGTTAGATACAGCTATTATAGCCTCAATTTACCAAAAGCCATTTCTAGTCGTCAGAGGAATATATTAAATAATTTGAGTTGAGCTTTTGGATTACTGGTATCCATCTTAAGGCTAATACAAATACAGTCTAACTTGGGTTAAGGTATGTGTGTGAGGGGTGGTAAAGGTGAGTACGTTTGCCCACACCTACCTATGCTATTTATAGAAGACCTTTATAATTAAGGTTATGTTAGTATTTCCATGAATATTTTTTTGAGTTTTTAATAGAGAATGCATTCAATCAAGTGGGTTCCTCTGACCTCTGGCTTAAAAATTAGGCTTTTACAAACTATGAAAAATGATCTCTTTTGAGTTTATGTCTAAGTGGTAGAAGGAGAAATTACATCCTCACCCTGCAGAGGTAATGAAGGCTACATTGCCCCTCTATCTTGGGCACGAGAGCCTCTTTTGCACTACTTTACTGAAGACATAATTTTGTAGCAAATAAATCCTTTCCAGATTTTCTGTACATTTTTTGGAGCTTCTGGTAGTTGCACCTTTCGTGATACAAATTCAGAGTTCAACATAGAGTGTTGTGTATTTTAATTGTAACAATGGCCTTAAAAAAGAGAGAGTAAGAAAAGCTGATATAATGAAATAGTCTTAAAATTTAAAGTTACCACTTGGTTTTTGTGTATATGTGTGTGTGGGAAAGTAAGTTTAAAAATATGCTGTATATATTGTCCATTGATGTTTTGTTTATCCAGGACTAGCAGGAGTTCCACAGTTGAGGGTCTTGAAGATCCTGTTTAAATAACTATTGTTTTGATCTGTGATAATTATATTTGTTGTTTCTGACCTTATAGGTAGATGAACCATGAAGTCCAACTTCCAGATGTTGCTTTCTTCCTTAAAACCTAAATTACATAGAATTCCCTGAGGGCACGAAATTCAGTGTTTCAGTCTGATACTTCCCTTGTGTTTATGGACTGGTTGTTAATCATTTTAATAATGAAGACTCTTTTGGAACCTCTTTGAGAAAAGTGCAGTGTCCATAAATGTGCTTTTTGCTTTTGTTTTTTAAACTTTTTGTGTTGTCATTTCCTAGGCAGCTGGAGGAAGCATCTCCCACCAGGTTAGCTTCTCCTACTTCAATGCATTTAACTCCTTACTGAATAACATGGAGCTTGTTCGTAAGATATATAGCACTCTAGCTGGCACAAGGAAAGATGTTGAAGTCACAAAGGGTAAGATTTAAAAAGTATACATTGATTAGAATCTCAGCATTTTCACTTTTCTTCATCTAGGTCTGAGGTTAATCTAAGTTTACTATTCTAATGCCCAATCTAGAAAGTAGGTTACCATGTGTATATATGCTTCATTTGGGCTCCAAAAATCCAGGTGGATTTAATGGGATGCTGAGGTCAGAAATGGAAAAGTGGCTTTGACAGTTTTGAAAAGAACCTTGGCCCAATCTGTCAAACAGGTCAGTGGCACTGTGGCAGCAGCTTGTTTGTACTAGAAAGGAGTTGCCACAGAAAGATGGGCAAGCCTACCTCTTTTGGTGAAGGGTAGGAGGGTTTTTGAGTGACTGGAGAATAGCCAATTCTTTTACACTATTGTAACTTTGGAGACCAAAGTGAATAAACAAGATAACGGAGAAAGGATTCTAAAGAGTTTATTTTATCTTTGAAGTAATTTATCTGTTTTTGCTATTTCATTATCTTAACATTTTGACTTTTACTAACTTTCAGAAATGTATATAGTTGAATTTAAGTATTTAAATTCAGTTTTAGCTACTTGGGAGGCCGAGACAAGAGAATCGCTTAAGCCCAAGAGTTTGAGGTTGCTGTGAGCTGTGACGCTATGGCACTCTACTGAGGGTGACATAGTGAGACTCTGTCTCTAAATAAATAAATGAATTAAATAAATTCAGTTTAGGATTTTTAAAATAATACTAAAATGCCTGTAGTTTTCAGATTATATTATAGTTGGTTATGGTAAAAGTTTGTTGTGTATTAAGAATTTTTCAAGACTTTAGCATTTTATCCTTTTCAGAGGAATTTGCCCAGAGTGCCATACGCTATGGACAAGTCACTCCACTAGAAATTGATATCCTCTACCAGCTTGCCGACTTATATAATGCTTCAGGGTAAGTATTCCAATAATTCTTCATGGTACTTATTATAGGGTAGTTCTTTTAAAATGTGAGACAGTTGTGTGCTTTTAGTTTGTTTTAATAATAGTCGATTCGGTATAGAATTTCCAAGGAAGACAGATGTGAGAAACAGAGGAAGACAGACTGAGGGTGTCTGGGAGATAAGTGGGGAAGAAAATGGAGAGGAACAAGGGCAGAGAAATGAAGAGAGAAGGGAAAAGAAAGGGGACGGAATGGAAGGGAGGAAGCAAGGGGTTGAGGGGCATGAGAGAGGGAAATGGGTGAAGGAAGGAAAGAGAGAGTATGGGAGGGAAGTGAGAAGACAGAGTTTTAATCTGGATACTCTGCAGGTGTTATGAGTTTCAAATAGACTAATGTATATGGTGGAATCAGTCATATTGTATTTTTGGTTCATTGTACATTGTCATTTTACTAAGGAGTATATACCATTTCGGGTTAGAGAGTATCATTTTCTTGAGATATGCCTATGATACTATCATCATAGTTACCACCTCAGACACTCTCGGGTGTTGTATGCTTTTATTTTATAAATTTAAAAGATAGAAGTGCATAGAAGGTAATTTGCAAAGTCTTGGGGGAAATACAAAAGAAAAACCCTTGTCTACAGGCACCCCACAGGACCTGTGTGCAAGGGAGCTTGTAGTCCATTAAGAGATCAGATTTTTTTGTTTTGTTTTAGTCACTTCTGGTAGTTCTAGCAATATCTGAGAAATGGGGTTTAGCCCTGGAACCAAGGATTAGTCAAACAGAGGTGATTATTGTCCTTATGCTGTGTGATGCATTGTTAGATTGGAGATGATGCTAAATACTAAATATTGTCAGTCACTAGACTTTGTCTCATTCATCTGTAATTTATATTTTTAGACAAAAGTTTTGAGGTTCCTTCATGATAATAAATGCTTCCAAAAAGTACTTTTCAAAACTAGATGTAAAGTGACCTTCTATCTGGTCCATGGAATTTAAGGAAATTTTTTGGAAACCGTAGTGTGTTAACATGGTTTAAAACTCAAGTTGTTTGGAAAAATATACTGTTAACGTCTCTCTCCTAGCCTCATGCCTTTCCTTGAAGGCAACCAGTATTCATCAGTTTTGTATCTGTCCTTCCCAGATACTCTGCACCATTAAATAGACATGATTAGGGTATACATTTAGTGTATATGAACAGTATACCTTTGTCTTTGGCAAGAATAATTTCTTCACTGGCGACTTAACACATGATTTGGTTTTTTATAAACTTTTAAAAAGCATGACACATTACTTCTCTAGAGTTTTTTGCCTTTTGTTTATCAAACCAGGCTCTAAAGAATTTTTTTTTTCACTAAAATGATTTATATGAATATGGAAATACAATTTTAAACCATAGAGTTTTTTGTTTTGTTTTGTGTTTCTGAGAAAACATGATCTTGGTATAAGGAGCTTGTTGGTGTCTAACAATTCTTTCTTTCCCATGTATTTCCTGAAGACGTTTGACTTTGGCAGATATTGAGAGAATAGCTCCTTTGGCTGAGGGGGCCTTACCTTACAATCTGGCAGAACTTCAGAGACAGGTAGGAGTAGTCTCATAAATATAACCACCTTCAAACATGCTAGAATAGCAGCCTACATAGAAGCCTAAAGCTTCTGAATGCAATGAAAATGAAAAACTGCTTCCTAGAAAAAGACTCTCCTTAGCTCAAAAATTACCTTTATAGAACTACTGTCACCCACACCCTTATAGAATATTTATGGGATAACTAGATTTATGTTTGTGTTTTGTTCTTTTAACTTAACGAAGATAAGAAAAATAAGGGTTCAAACATACTTGGACTTGAATTCCTTCCTCTTAGCATTAGGATTCTTTTCCTTTCATTTACCTAGTCTTATTTAAAGATTGGTGTCACGTTCACTTGGTATCATTAATTTGATAGTAATAGGGTTTTTAAAATACAAAACATTCCTCAAATGTCATAAGTCATTTACTGGGATTGTACAGTACAGATTATAACAAGAAAAAAGGAAAGGTATGTAATTGGTGAACCAGAAAGAAAACCTTGGCTATTATTACATTTTTGATAAAATATTAGTTTTGGGTTTTTTTTACTTGTTAAGAATGATTAAAACATGTAAGAGACATGGGGAAGGTCTGTGAGGAGAGGGAAAGAAGAGAGAAGCCAGATGAGAGAAAGTTAAATGGACTTGCTGTACAAACAGCCCATCTACTTTCCCTCAGAGCTGCCGCGTTGGTGAGAAGCCAGGGAGGGCTTGTTATTATCATTCACCTTTAACACATGTGTTAGTGAAAAATCAAGACATGTAAGTGTGAAGATTTGGTGAGAAATCTTTCTTGAGCTCCATGGAATGATGATTCTGGCTTTGAAATTAATTAGAATCTCCAGTTCTACTTTATATAATGAACAAGAACCTTTTATAGTTAGGTTGAAGTAAATTGAGAATGAAAGGGATAGCTCTCATACCTACATTTTATGTTATACATTGTTTGCTTTGTGTATAGTAAAGCTTCCTACAGGCTAAAAGGTATCTGTAGCTCATTACTGTTCAACTTTTTCTGTATCAAAAAAAATCTCTTACCTGCTACCATCAAAGTTTGTTTCCATTATTAGTTCTCAGTTCCTTTAAAAATGGATGCATTTATTCAAATTTAGAGATTTTTTAAAATAAAATTTTATACAATTATAAAAAACTTGAGGCATGCTGAAATATTTAAAGAGCTCTTACTGAATTTAATTTTATATTTTGTAGTATACATTTGTGAAAATTTGCCCTTTAATTTTGTAAAATTGCATTTCAAAAGGAGATATTTTGCAGTGTTACATGCATCTATTTATCTAGCTCTCTCTGGCAGCATCTTTAATAGTTACAGTTGAAGAATATTTCATTTAGCTTATTAAAAGCAATGCAGACTGAATTTAAAAGTCTCCACTCATTTCCTACTTTCTCAGCTTTTCTGCTGCTTACTTTTCTGTTCACTCACCTCACTTGTCCCTAGCAATTTTCCTAGAGGCCATATCTGAAACTTGTTTTGCAATCTTTGACACTATAAGTCTATATCCCTCACATTTCTTCATCCTTAAAAAGGTGATGTAATTCTGCTACCAATTTGAATTCTTTTTAAAGCAGATTAGAGATTTGCCTGTCTTCAGTGGCAGCTCTGATGCTTTTATGATGGTATAGAGGGCCCCAAGGGACTGGTCAGATACTTAGGAAATGGGCAGTGACTCTTCTCCTTCCCTTCTGATTGATATCTAGAGTGGGGGTGGAGTGCTTTCTCTGCTTTTTGCCTTTCCATTGTGGTAGCACAGGGATCTGGATTCTCCAGGGGTCTTGGATATTCTTGCACTATCCCCAAAGGAAGAACCTCAGAGTCTGGATTTTAAATTTTCCTTCTCACATATCAGATAGATTGGGTAGTATTACTACTGAAGGTTAGGCATAGAGAAATAAATGTTAAGATTATAAATGTATTTTTTCTTATAAAGTATCATAAGAACAAAACCTGAGAAAGTAAAACTCAATAGAAGTCACAAATAATTTTTATAATTTTATACAAACAGATTTATGAAGGTTATTTAAAGAGTCAAATTAATGTCCATTAATATCCATGGTAAAATCTGACCTTTACTATCCTCAGGATCTGGGCTTCAGTTTTCCCTTTAGTAAAGTGAGTAGCCTCAAATATTTCTGAGAAAACTTCAAGCTCCTGCATTCTATAAAATGGTGTGAAACAATGGATTTTATTCTTTCCTTCTAAATTCATCTTCCTTTGTGGTATTTAAAATTTCATAAGGAATACAGGGTAAAACTGTAGAATAGTAAGAAAATATGCGGAAGTTGTTACAGCAACCAAAATAATAGAATAAACTTTCACTCTTTTTTTTAGAGGCAGTCTCACTTTGTTGCCCTCAGTAGGGTGCTGTGGTGTCACAGCTCACAGCAACCTCCACCTCTTGGGCTTAGGCGATTCTCTTGCCTCAGCCTCCCAAGTAGCTGGAACTACAGGCACCCGCCACAATGCCCAGCTATTTTTTGTTGTTGTTGTTGTTACAGTTTGGCCAGGGCCGGGGGTTCGAACACGCCACCCTTGGTATATGGGGCCAGCGCCCTACTCACTGAGCCACAGGCGCCGCCTTAATTTTCACTCTTAAACTTTCTTCAGTTAACATATTTTAGAACTATGTGGCATTCTAAGGCAGTCATCTTGACTACAATTCTAGTGACTCAGTTTTAAAAATTAGTCCACAGAATATGTTTCTTCCCGAAAATGTCTTAATTTGATTCTCTTATAATTTTTCCTGTATTGCCAAACTAAGTATACTTAGTTATTTACATTTAGTATATAGAGCAGCAGTTCTCAACCTGTGGGTCACGACCCCTTTTCAACAATGCAAATACATTGTGGCATTAGGAAGGTTGAGAACCGCTGATATAGTGTTCCCCTCTAGGGATCTACTTGGTACTTAAACATAAAATAGGAAAAAGGAAAAAAATAGGAAAAACATACGTTTTGTTGTTATCTCAACCTATGAAAGTCATTTGAAAACAGTTGTTCATGATAGAGAATCTGTGAGTTCAGAAATAAAAGTTATGAGGGAGGCAGTGATTAAGAGCTTGGGCACTGATCCTGTAATAACTTTCCATTCTGTTTCCCTATTTATTAGAGACAATAATAGCCATCCGATGGGAGTATTGTGAGGATTGTGTGAGATAAAGCACTTACATTAAGTTTGACACCTATTAAGCATCCAATAAATGTTAACTGCTATTATTGTAGTTGTTACTGTTACTGAATAGGAGAAACCTATATATGCAAACTATAAGATGAGTTCAGATATGTATGTGACACAACTCCTTCATCTACCCTCATCTACTTCCATTAGCTGGACGGGAATAGAAAGTGAGGAGGAATTACATTTTTTTGTTGTTGTTATTAGGAATTACATTTTTGTATTTTTGTTATTGTCTGAACTGTTCTATTTTTAAAATTTTTTTATGCTGGCTGAAATTCTGCCAGTTATAAATTTTTAAAATGTAATTAATGGTTAATATTCAACTAGATAAAAATCCCTACCCCACACCATATACAGAAATCTTTTCCAGCTGGAATGTTCTAAATGTGAAAGATTATAGAAGATAATATAAGAAATTCTATTCATGATTTAGAGATAAGCAAAGATTTTATAAACAAGCCAGGCACTGTGGTTCAGGCCTGTAATCCTTGCACTTCGGGAGGCCAAGGCAGGAAGATCACTTGAGGCCAGGAGTTCAAGACCATCCTGGGCAATAGCCAGACCTTGCCTCTACAAAAAAATTGAAAATTAGCCAGGCATGGTGGTGTGCGCTTATAGTCCCAGCTACTCAGGAGGCTGAAGTAGGAGGATTGCTTGACCCCAAGAGTTTGAGGTTACAGTGAGTTCTATACTCAACACCAGAATGGATAAATATATTCTGGTATAGAGGTGACCTGCAGTGAGAAAAGCAGAAATTTTGATTTGAGGAAAGCGAGGTAAATAAAGGTTGCATGGGTTGCAGAGAGAAGAGATGTACATATTTATGGAACATGTACATATTTTTGGAGCATATAACAGTTGGGAGGTTAAAACCAGGTTAATACCAGTTTTGACCCTATATGAAAATGGGTGAACAAACTTCTTACTTTGCTTTACTTTGTATTATATAATTAGTTTTTCAACTGTATGGGATAATTGATCTGTGGTGGATTTGTTTGGGCTTACATGTATCTTTAAAAAAAGTTATGTTTCTCTAGGAAATTATAGTAAAGCCACAAGCCATTCAAAGAAGTTTAGGAATATAAGCTGGGTTGTGTTTTATCAAAATGTTGGAACAATTTTTAATTTCTATTTCATGTTTATGTCTTTAGATACAAAAGTTTACCTCTTTTGCATAGTTTGCATTACGGACCTTCTTTGAACTTTGGATTCATGAGTACACAGAGGAAAGCATTGAAGCCAATTTATGAACATTTTACCTCTGTCACCTGTGTATAGATAGTTTTATCATAAATGGAAATCTCTCCTCAGAAAGGAAGAAATTTGGTTTATAAGCTATTATTTATTAGTCACTGACCTCATTTAAATTATTAGATTTGAAGACCTACTACAGTCTTTAACACAACTTAACTCTCTTCTTTCTGAGAAAAAAGTATGTGTGTTGTTAGCATTTGGGGGGGAAATATGTATATATTAAATCTTTTTCCTTCACCCCCTTCTCTTATACTGTCATTACTTTGGATTTTAATCTTATTTATAAGGCTAAAAATATTATAATATTTTTATATATAAAAAATATATATATATAAATATTCAAATGCAGTATTTTTTTTGTTTTTGAAAGTCTCACTATATCACCCTCGGTAGGGTGCTGTGGCATCACAATTCACAGCAACTTCAAACTCTTGGACTTAAGCAATTATCTTGCCTCAGCCTCCCAAGTAGCTGGGACTACGGGCGCCCGCCACAATGCCCTGCTATTTTTTTGTTGCGTTGTCATTGTTGTTTAGCTGGCCTGGGCCAGGTTTGAACCCTCTAGCCTCAGTGCATGTGGCCAGCATGGTAATTACTGTACTATGGGCACTGAGCCCACATCCAGTATTATTAAATTCATAGTTGCAGGTAAGGGCATGGTGGTTCATGCCTGTAATCCTAGGTCTCTGGGCTAAGGCAGGTGGATCACCTAAGCTCACAAGTTCAACACCAGCCTGAGCTAGAGGGAGTCTCTAAAAATAGCTGGTCATTGTGGTAGGGACCTGTAGTCCCAGCTACTTGGGAGGCTGAGGCAAGAGGATCGCACTCTACCAAGGGTGACAAAGTGATACTCTATCTCAAAAAAAAAAAAGTCATAGTTGTGTTTGCAGACAGAAGAATTTTATTTTGGTTTTTCTAGATTTAGTTTACCATTTGAGTCATAAATTTTAGTTGATGTAGAATCTAGCCTTTCCTCTCCCCTCCAGTGCCCAATACAAAGACTTCGGCTAGTCCATCCTTTTTTCTACCTGTTAGCACTGTGTTAACAGCTCTCTCTATTGGGCTAACATGCTGCATGGGGCAGCCTGATTTGGGCAGTTTGCTTGACTTATTAACCCACATGATCTTGCCTATTTATTTCTCATTTATAGGATGGATACATTGCACAACAAAGGGAAAAGAACTTTTGTTTTTTAAATGCATTCTCAACTGGTTTCCTATTGTACATGTATTCTTAGGGAGCAGGTTAAAAATCATTCAAAATTTCTCATCTCTTGTTTTGAAAAACATTTAATTAACCTTGTTAAATATCAAACTTTATAATCATAATCATAACCTTAAGGGAAAGATTGTCTTTTCCTTTGGCCCATTTGCTCACGGTAGGTGATCTTCATAGTGCTGAATATTTTCCTTGAGTCTACATGCTAAAAATTCAGTGCATAGTCATTAATAGGGATGAGAGCAATAGTAGCATTTTATTTATGAATATTCATGAAGCAAAAGCCATAGCATTAATTACATCAATTTACATACTTAAATACAAGTAAACCATAAGTTATAGTGATAACTAAGTCTTAAAAAATCTTGATACCCATACATATAGTGTACATTTTATTTTAAATGCTATTTAATAAGGGTGGACGTAATATTTCTATCAAAAGGCATTTGAGTATTTATAGCCACCAATATTTTAGCTAAAAATTAAAGCACAGTATAATCCTTCATTTTTCATAGGATTTGTAGGGCTTATAAACATTCTTTAAAGAAAACGTATAAATAAACATATATGTGGTTGGACACAGGAGAAACCTTTATATGAATAAGGGAATTAGTGGTTACTTGATGCTTACTTGGGATCATAGCCTTGAGCAATTCTCCTGCCTTGGTCTTTCAAAGTACTCAACATATTCTTTTGGGACATATTTTTTTCATTTATTTACATGATAGAAAATAATTCAGAGTCTACGAGAAAGAGATTTATTTATTTCCTTTTTATTTCTTTGCTTATTTTTTATTTTTACTTACTTGCTTTTCTTTGTTGTTGAGACAGAGTCCCACCCTATGCCCTGAGCAGAGTGTAATGGCGTCGTAGCTCACTGCTATCTCAGTCTCCGGCTGTGGGCATCCCTCTGCCTCAGCCTCTGGAAGCCACTGGGATTACAGGTGCTCGCTGTGGCGCCTGGCTGGGTTTCATTTTTTTTAGGAGTCGGGGTCTCACTCTTGCTCATGCAAGTCTCGAACTCCTGAGCTGAAGCAGTTCTCCCTCCTCAGCCTCCTCGGTGCTGAGATTACAGGTGTGAGCCTTATCTAGTCTTGTGATTGGGAAACTCTAATTTTGGGCTAGATGCGGTGACTCATGTTAGTAATCTAGCACTTTTGGGAGGCCAATGCAGGAGGACTGCTTGAGGCCCGGGAGTTCAAGGCCAGCCTAGGAACTTAGTGAGACCCTATCTCTAAAATAAAAAAATAAAAAAAATAATTGCAAGTGGTATGTACCTGTTGTCCTAGCTACTTGGGAGACTGAGATGGGAGAATCTCTTGAGCCTGGGAGTTTGAGGCTGTAGTGAGCCATGATGGGGCTACTTTATTCCAGCCTGGGCAACAGAGCCAGATCCTTTCTCAAAAACCTAAAAAAACTAAGTAAAGCATATTCAGCTATTATAGTCAGCCCTACATATCTGTGGGGTTTGTATCACAGATTCAACTGTGGGTCAAAATACTTGGGAAAAAAAACCCCACACAAAAATAAATAATATACATTCTTAAAAATACAGTGTAACAACTATTTACATGTCATTTACATGGTAGAAGGTATTCTAAGTAATCCAGAGATGATTTCAAGTATACGGGAGGATGTGTGGATGTGTATAGGTTATGTGTAAATACTGTGTCATTGTATATAAGGGACTTTAGCGTCTTTAGATTTTGGTATTCATGGGGTCTGGAACCAATCCCTTGTGGATACCAAAGGATGACTGTTTAATACTTTAAAGTAATATCAAAAAGATTTTTACATTAATAAGTGAAATATAAAATTATTTTAAAATATTTTATCTCATTTATAATTTCTATTTTTACAATGTGATATATATATAATTTTATAATGTATATTGGATTTATATGTAAGTAATATCGTGGAGAGTATTTGAACTTTTTATTCTATTTATTTATTTGAGGCAGAGTCTTACTCTGTTGTTCTGGGTAGAGTGCCACAGTGTCATAGCTCACAGAAACCTCAAACCTGGGCTCAAGTGGTCCTCTTGCCTTAGATTCCTGAAGTAGCTAGACTATAGGCACATACCACCAGGCCTGGCTAGGTTTCGTACTTTTAGTGGAGATGGGGTCTTGTTCTTGCTCAGACTGGTCTTGAACTCCTGAACTTAAGGGAACCACCCTCTTCAGCCTCTCACAGTGCCGGGATTACAGGTGTCAGCCATCTTGGTTGGCCTATTATGCTTTGCTAAAAGCTCATTTCAAGCTAATAATTTTTAAGTTTTCTTTATGATAAAGCAAATTGATTATCCCTTTATTTTAGTCTACATAGTGTGCAAGATATTTTTATTATGAAAATATTAAAGAACAAGACTGACAGTAACATAGACAAATTATTTTATGTCTTTTATGCTATGGGATAGTTAAGAAATAACATTCTGATATGATGTTTTCCCTTGCTTTATTTTTTTATTATCATAGTTTTTATATTAGTACTAGGAATATGACTAGAACAGTGGTCATCAGAGATAGTAGTTAGGATCAATATTCTCTGAAGTGAAACTCAAAATAAAATAATTTTTATACATTTAAGAAAGATTTTTTAAATTTTAAGTTAAAATAAAGGGGGAAAAGTTTTGTGCTTGAAATATTTATCTTAAAGATTCACTTCTGTAGACTAGCAGTGTACAAATGAGGCATTAATGGGCTTGTAAAATATAGGGGGAAGAAGCTACTGTGTATTTGGCAGAATGTAGTTTTTAAATGCTGATGTTAGAGATATCTGTTTTGAAATGTATTACTTCCAATTTTGGCTACCTCAGTATCACGTTTTCTTCTTTCAGAAAAGATGTTACCTCATTAACAATATCACTTTTATATTTTGTTTTCCTGTATCTTAAAATAGCCAAATTGTAGCTATTTAATTTGCTGAGTGCTTCTCCAAATTTTTTTGATGTGTGTTCTATTTGCCTGCAGCAATCTCCTGGGTTGGGCAGGCCTATTTGGCTCCAGATTGCCGAATCTGCTTATAGATTCACTCTGGGCTCCATTGCTGGAGGTGAGTGACACGTCTGTGTTCTGTTTGAGGCTTGTGTTAAGGTGATACTATCTCACTAGACCGTGACAGTTCAGCAAAGGTGCAGTTCATTGTTCACTAGGGTCATGACTGCAGGGCTTTCTGAAGTTCTTTATTTTTACTTTTGATGGGAGGACTTGTCACAACATGGTGGTGGCCCCTCTGACTCCAGTCTGTCTTCAGCACAAAACCTGTGATGATTTGAGTCTGGGGTGCAGTGCTGCTCTCCCCTTAATTATGCCAGTTAAGGCCATGTGAAAAATGGAGAACAGGACTGTGTTTACGGGTGAAGGGACAGGTAGCAAACTGAGATTTGGGATAAAAATGCTAGAACCTCATGAAATAAAACAGCCTCTTAAGGTGATTCACTTTTGCTTTTCTGTCTGTATTTTTTTTCTTTCTCCTTTCATTGGTCTAAGAATATCTAGATTTGAAGTTTATTTGCTGAAAAGAACCTCCCCTTCCCTACCTGTTCCCAGCTGAAATTTGAAAGACTGTTTTCTTAACTAAAATGCTCTGCATAGAAAATGTGTTGAATCTAAAGTTGTTTTGTTGAGAACACAGCAGGTGCGATTAAAATGCTTACAATTTTTCAGAACAAGGCTGAACTGAAGAGACTATCTTTTCTTTTCAGATGTAGAAGTTGCAAAGCACATTTTGGTTTTGAACAGTCAAAAAGTGCAATACCCTAGTTTATGTGACAAATTTTTCAGTCCCTGAGAAATTCTAAAGTATTTATTTTTTATTTTATTTATTTATTTATTTATTTTTTTCAGTTTTTGGCTGGGGCTGGGTTTGAACCCGCCACCTCTGGCATATGGGGCCAGCCCCCCACTCCTTTGAGCCACAGGCACCACCCTTAAAGTATTTATTTTTTAAAACGAAATTCTACCTGAAGGGATAGAATCATGTTAAAATTTGTTTCTAATATTATATTTGTAACTAAGATTAACTTATCCAAATGATTTAGATTAATTTCAAAATTATAGCTACCTAGTGTACAGATATAGTCATTTTAAGAAGGAAGTGGCATAATATTTAGGCAGTTAAAGGAAAACATAAAGAAATGTTATACATAATAGTTTAATGTTGATATAGAAAATCAAGTGTTGATTAATATTGGGGATGACTTGATAATCTACTTTCTAATTTATGAACCTGAGATTTCAAAGCATTCTTGACAGTTGTTCTCCATAGCAGCTGCATTTATGAATCCCCATGGTTGCTAGCCTGCTCTCCCTCAGCTGTGTATGAGAGAAGGAAAAATAATCACACAAAGTCTGTCTTGTCAGAACAGACATTGTGTTCTGTGTTCTCACCCTGTGAGCTGAGATCTGCCGTCCTCATCTGTTGTCCTGTCTGCAGCTGTGGGAGCCACTGCAGTGTACCCTATAGATCTGGTGAAGACCCGGATGCAGAACCAGCGTGGCACCGGCTCTGTCGTGGGGGAGCTGATGTACAAAAACAGCTTCGACTGTTTTAAGAAAGTCTTGCGTTATGAGGGCTTCTTTGGACTCTACCGGGGTGAGTAAGCAAATCACAGCTGCTGAAGTTAATGATTTTATCTCAGCAGCCACAGATTTTAACTCAAGTGTTACAGAAACCAATATGTAGCCTACCCAGCCAGACGAAGACTACTGTTCTCTTTTTGTTTTCTCTTTGTTCACTTCCCTTGTTACATTGTTTTCTGATGTCTAGCAGAGTTAGTCCGCAAATAAGGTCTTCCTTTCCTCTTCCTGCTGTTTTATTTCTTGGAATTTAAATTCTGTGGTTGTCCCAATATGAGACTGTGGTCACTATACTCTTACAATTTAAGGCGTCTATCTTCAGGTGGAATACAAAGACAATAGCTAAGAAATAGCTTCTTCTCTCAAAGAATTAGAGAGGAGAAATGTATCTCTTCTCTGTGAAATAGAAGCCAGGGTACTGCTCAATGGTGAGCTTACCCACTATACACTTATGTCAACTGAAAGAAGTATCAAAAGTTTTTGTCTCTGCTAAGGAGATGATTTATAAGTCTTTTCCAATGAGTCATCTGAAGTTTAAAAAAAAAAAAAAAAGAAAACCCTTTGATTCTGAGTCTAATTCTTAGTCCTTTCCTCCCCTTGGCTCAGAGGCAGAGCCAAGAGATTTTCTTTAGCAGGGAATGTTACCACCAGCTCTAGACTGAGCATAGTGCTGTCAGCATCAGAGGCAGGAGCCCCATGCTGAATTCTCCCCACCCCCATCAGCTTTGTAGGAACTTGTTCTCTTTGGAGGGAGAATGACTTTCATGTGTGTATTTTCACATTAGAATTTAGGGTTTTCTTTGGGAGGGAGATTAATTTTTTAATCCCTTTGGGCGCCACTTGGAATTCTTTGAAAATACTCTCTACACACTCAAGTCCTGGGCATGTGTGTGATTTACTGCACTTGTTTGTTTGCACACACAAGCTCATTAATCCCTAGCTCATTCTGAGCTCTGTTGAACTGTTTGGCTTAGAACCTGTTCCCAGGAAAGAAAGACTGGGCCAGAGCAAAGCTTTATGCTCATTGACAAGAGCAAAACACCTCTTGTTAGCATTATGTGGAGGTATTCGGGTGAAATATATGACTCTGATACACTTATGAGGCAGAGGGTCATGAAGATCTTCACTTTTGGCCATATGTAAAGAATGAGAGAAGACATACATTCTGAAATCAAACTAAGCTCAGACACCCTGCTCCTAAGAATGA
This sequence comes from Loris lydekkerianus, assembly GCA_963574355.1. NCBI lineage: Eukaryota > Metazoa > Chordata > Mammalia > Primates > Lorisidae > Loris > Loris lydekkerianus. The sequence goes on along the minus strand of CAUYPK010060622.1, from coordinate 4,777 downwards.
CTGTAATTAATTTTCCTCTAATATTCAGAACGTTAGCATCTTTAAATTCCAGTTATGGGGCATGTCCTCTATGAGAAGAGACATTCATGGTCCGGAATGCAAGTCTGCCCCTGTGAGTGATTGTTTTTAAAGTGATGAAGGCTTACATATCTAGATTTTATTTAATGGGGAACTGGGGTTGAGTGACACTAAAATGTTTTTTTGTTTGTTTGTTTTTTTGACATTTCTAGTCTTTCTTTGTTGTATAATGACCTTTCTCCTCCTTGGTATACTTTTTAAATTGCCAAAAAAAGTCTTCTATTAGAAGGAGCCTAGATATCCAGACATACTGTGTAGTTTAGCCTTCTCAGTGGATAAATGCTTATAAAAGATTTCATTTTAGAGAGAGGTCATGTTAATTAAATGGGTACACTATAGCGAGTGGGGGAAGGGATTGCTGGTTTTATTCGGGATGTGAGCTGATCAATTCAGTTCTTTAAATGAGAGACTTTTGTACTAGGGGAAAGATCATAGGAGTCCTGTATGTGAATACTGTGATTATCGAGATTGTCATATATTGCTTAGAACTGGTCCATTATTCTGTCAGATGATTGACAAAATTGTTGACAGATTAGCTAAATTTCTTTGCAGGCAACAATGATAAAATGACACAAATCAGTACTTTATTAAAATTCCATGAGCCTTTTTGAGGCAAGTTGTAAAACAAATACACATGTTGACATGGTTGTATGGGCACTAGATTAAAAGTAACGGGGCCTGATAATCATGAAGGTTAGAAAGTTAAGACTGCCATCTGCTGATTTATTCTTTTAAATCAGTCTGCTACCCATGGAAGGTGTGTGTGGATTTGTTTTTGTCACTGATAATTCAGTTTGACTGACAGTAGCCTGTACGTATGATTACTTGCTAGCTCTCAGCTCATGGAAAATCACTCAGCAGTACCCTTAAAGTAGGCTTAAGATCAGCAGTGAGCAAGTGGGCAAGCACATATATAACTTCCCCTTGGCGAGAAGATTTAAAGGATATAAAATGTTTATTGTTAGCATCTTTAAAAAATGCACACAAAAAAAAGTATGCTAACAATTTGGATAAGCTGTGTGCTTTAGAAAGCTGAGCTTTATGAATAGCTACAGATGTTGAATTGTTTATGTATGTTTTCGTTTCCTGTTTGTCGCCAGCCTGGGAAATTTAACTTTCTAAGGATTATGATTTCCTTTGTTTTGAGGGGATTCTTTTAAAATGTCTTAAGCTTGATATATATTAGTAATAAGAATACAATAGCTATACATTTTTGCTTTTAGAAGATACTCATTAAATGATGCTTAAAATTGTATTTTTCTTTGCAGTTTTGCTTTTTTTTATAAATGAATACTGAATGCTGGGTTTCTCTGAAGAGAAAATTGTGGTTTTGTGGCAAAATCTAGGTATGCTTAACAGCACATTTTTTAAGAGCTTTTCCAAATATAGGGCCTTAGCTTCTCTAAAGTGTCTGTGTACCTTGATATATTGTCAGTTGTAACAAGGGAAGGAATTTGGTTACATTGTAATTGGCAGTGTTCCCAGAGCAGAGAAGACCCATAGGCTCCATTACCTCCTACCTGCTTTTTGGGAGGTGTTAAAGGAAACATGCTTAAGAAAAGGATTTAATAGCCTGAAGAAAACATGACATTATACTTGTAAATAATTATTATATACATGTACAAAGTTTTTAGATAACCTAGTTTCCCCCATTTTAATGAAAACTCTGAAATGGGTAAATAATTTGAAATACTCCTTTGTTGGGCTTGTGTGTGCAGGTCCAGTACATCTGTATTGCTAATGGTTCTGCCTCTTTACCTAGGTCTGATACCACAGTTGATAGGGGTTGCTCCAGAAAAGGCCATCAAACTGACTGTAAGTTTCTTTCTCACTGGATTTGTCATTTGTTTGGATTACTTTTAAGCCAAAAACTAAAATGGATGTTGGCGAGACTGGCACACTGTCAAATCATTTGTAAAGCTTTAAATTTACATGTAAACATTTGACAATTTTTAATATCGTGACACAAATGTTTTGCTGAGTTAGAAAAGCAACAATGTGCCAGTAGAAGAAATAGTTGGGGATTTTGGCTAACTGGTATTGTCTTTCTAATTAGGTTAACGATTTCGTTCGGGACAAATTTATCAAAAGAGATGGCTCCATTCCACTTCCAGCAGAAATCCTTGCTGGAGGTTGTGTAAGTATTAATCCTGGGCATTTCTTGTGACAAACGCATTCCTTTAAACTTTTTTCACATTAGATCTGCAGTGACACTCCCTTGAACTCAAGGGCACTAAACAGGTTTTCTTCAGCAAGCATATGGAATAATTTTTTATTTTATTTTATTTATTTATTTATTTTTAAGAGAAGGTCTCACTCTATCACCCTGGGCTAGAGGGCAGGGTAGCTCACAGCAACCTCAAACTTCTGGGCTCAAGTGATCCTCTTGTCTCAGCCTCCTGAGTAGCTGGGACTACAGGCTTAAGACACCATACCTGCTAATTTTTACTATTTTTTATACAGGCAGGGTATTGCTCTTGCTCAGGCTGGTGTCAAATTCCTGACTTCAAGTGGTCCTCCCACTTGAGCCTCCCAGAGTTCTGGGATTACAGGTGTGAGTCGCCACACCCAGCCATAGAGTTTTTAATTTCATTGTATAATCCAACTGGGTTTGAGTACAGAAAAGAGGTAGTATTTTTATCAATTTTATTTCTTAGACGCTCATAAAGCATTACCTTCTAGACTTTTCAAAGTCCTAATTCTCATTTCTTTTAAGAAACAGAGTACAGAAAATACAATAATGGGGAGAGTTTCCATATGTGTGTACTAAGTGGAACTTTGAGTATGACATGGCTGATTAACTCGCCCTTAAATGTTAGGTGTAGGATCAAGTGAGCTACTGTGGTATAATTATGATTTTCCTTCTTTAGGGGCTACAGGGCGTAGCAAACAACTGTAACTATAAGTAGCTGTTGACAAAAATTCTGAACTCAGAGAGTCTCAGATTATATTCACTGTGAGAGAGCAGAGAGGTTTCTGTCTTTAAAGTGTAAGCATGACTTTGAATTCAGATCAATTCTGAACTCGTAAGTTTGCAGATCAGCTAACTCTATTTGTGGTATTCGTTTCATATTTGATAACACATGGTTTAAGACTTGTTCAGTCCATTTTTTTCCTGAAAACATTAATAACTTCCAGTTGAATCAGCTGATAGTCCTGACTAAAACTCTTCAGTTGTTCATGGAACCTGAGGGGATGAGGTTGATGGGAATGACTGGGGGTCAGAGACGGCCTGTTCCAGGTTCTCCTCTAAGAGATTTGTCAGGGTGGCACATACCTGAGTCCTCATTTTCTGCAACCAGAGTATTAGGGAGGAGGAGGATTAGGCTGTGGGTGTGTGTGTGATGCGTGTTTGCACACATGCCCCAGCGCACCCTCAGGAAGGAAACCTCATTGACTTAATTTCTTTTTTAATGAAAGGCAAGCAAAGAACATAGAATAAAACATTTTCTTAGGTAGATCGCCAAAAGTGTAGTTTTTTTTCTTCCTTTACCCCAATTAGATGCTTGGATTGTTTCTCTTTTAGTGAGAGAATGTTTGCAAATCATAAATATTCTTTTTCTTAATGGTTTTACGTTTCCAGTGGTTAAGAAACTTCCTAACTCATACATACTTTTGCCAGTAATCTTCTAAATAATGCTTTTTCTGTTCCACATGGCTAATTATTGGTTTCCCTTTGCAATATTAAGGATTTTGATCATGAAACTGACCTGTTCCCATGTCTGGCATGTGACCTAAGTGGTTTAACCATAGTAAGATATTTGGTGCCTTTGTTCTTCCTAGGTACGAGCCCTGTTTATAGGTTTGAACTTTGGGAATTTCTATTGAAGTCTGAGGTGCCTTGAGGGTTTTGCTGACATTCTTAATCTCTTCCTTAATCATGATTCATTTCTGGAAGCTTTGATGGACTGTCTAGCTGGAAATTGACAGCATGAAAAATAGTCATGTCGGAAAGTAGGCAACATGATTAGGTTGTCTGCAGTTCTTCACCTCAAGCATTTTCTGCTTCCCCCTTTGCTCTAAATCTCTTTGTTCGGGGAAGAAAGAAAATGTGTAATTGTTGAGTTTCTATTGATAAATTCAATTGTACTACAATGTAAATGATTGTTTTTTTGTTTGTTTGTTTTTGTTTTTTGAGACAGTCTCACTCTGTTGCCCTGGAAGGGAGAGTGCCATGATGTCATAGCTCACAGCAACCTCATACTCTTGGGCTCAAGCCTTATACTCTTGCCTCAGCCTCCCCAGTAGCTGGGACTACAGGCCCCTACCAAAGCACCCAGGTAGTTTTTCTATTTTTTAGTAGAGACAGGGTCTCGCTCTTGCTCAGGCTGGTTTTGAACTCCCGAGCTCAAGCTATCTACCCGCCTCCTCCTCCCAGAGTTCTGGGATTACAGGTATGACCATGGCTAGTGTAAATGGTTGTTGAAGCATAAGCCATTATTTCTATAAATTTCAACAGAAAATAAAATCTTAAAAAAAAAAAAATGGACAAGTTGGCTTGGCATCCGTAGCACAGTGGTTATGGTGCTGGCCACGTCCACTGAGGCTAGTCACGCAGGGGTGGCGAACACGAGGCTAGAGCCGCATGCGGCTCCCGGCCAAAATGAATTTCGGCTCTTTGCCTCTTATCATTATTTTGTATACTGTGGCTCTTTGCCAAGTTTGGATTTTGTTATGCTGCTTCTGAGGAGGGACCTCT
>CAUYPK010060620.1:0-10759 GCA_963574355.1 Loris lydekkerianus | reverse complement strand
TCCTCTTTAAAGGTTTGGTAGAATTCTGATGAGAAGTCATCTGCTCCTGGGCTTTTCTTTTTAGGGAGATTTTGTATGGTTGATGCTATTTCAGAACTTGATATGGTCCTGTTCAACATTTCCACTTGATTCTGGCTAAGTATTAGAAGGTGACATGCTTCCAAGTATTGGTCAATTTCCTTCTGATTTTCATATTTCTGAGAGTAAAGTTTCTTATAATATTCACTAAGGATTTTTTGAATTTCTGAGGAGTCTGTTGTTATTTCATCTTTGTCATTTCTGATTGATGAGATGAGAGACTACTCTTTTTTTCCTGGTTAGGTTAGCCAAAGGTTTATCTATTTTATTGACCTTTCCAAAAACCCAACTTTTGATTTATTGATCTGCTATATAATATTTTTGTTTTCAATTTCATTTAATTCTGCTCTAATTTTGGTTATTTCTTTTCTTCTACTGGGTTTGGGGTTGGAATGTTCTTCCTTTTCCAGTTGCTTGAAATGTCCCATTAAGTTGTTAACTTCCTCTCTTTCTATCCCTTGAGGAAGGCTTGCAGTCCTATAAATTTCCCTCTTAGGACTGCCTTTGTGGTATCCCAGAGGTTCTGATAATTCATGTCTTCATTATTGTTTTTTGTTCCAAAAATTTGGCCATTTTCTTCTTGATCTCATCTCTGACCCAGCTATCATTCAGCATAAGGTTATTTAACTTCTATGTTTTTGTATGAGTATGCAGATTTCTGTTGTTACTGAGTTCAACTTTCATTCCATGGTGGTTCGAGAAGTTGCATGAAATAATTTCTATTCCTTTAAATTTACTGAGGTTAGACTTGTGACCTAAGATGTGATCGATTTTGGAGTATGTTCCAAGGGCTGATGAGAAGTATCTGCATTCAATTTTGTTGGGATGAAATGTTCTGTAGATGTCTGCTAAATCTAAATGTTAGATGGTTAGGTTTAAATCTAAAATTTCTTTCCTCAGCTTCTTATTGGAGTATCTATCCAACACTGCCAAAAGAGTGTTGAAATCTCCAACTATTATGGATCTGGAGGAAATCAAGTTGCTATGTCTGTTAGAGTTTCACTTATAAATTGAGGCGCATTCTGGTTGGGTGCATAAATATTAATAATTGAAATCTCATCATATTGAATATTACCTTTAAGAAATATGGAGTGACTATTCTTATCCTTTCTTACTTTTGTTGGTTTAAAGCCTATTGTGTCTGCAAATAGAATTGCAACACCTGCTTTTTTCTGATTACCATTTGCCTGAAATATGGATGACCATCCTTTCACCCTGAGTCTATATTTATCTTTTAAGGTAGGACTCTTGTATGCAGCAAATATCTGGCCTGAGTTTTTGCACCCAGTCAGCTAACCTGTGCCTCTTTAGAGGACAGTTTAAGCCATTCACATTAATGGAGAATATTGATAAGACTGGTAAAATTTTGGGTACTGAGTTTTTTGAAAGTCCAGTGGACTTTTTTAATCCTTTCACCACTGTGGAAGTTGGAGTTTGATCAAAAGTTTATGAGTGAATTTACTTTTGTGGTAGAGAATTGGTCTGGTCATTATGGAGGATAGGTCTGAGAATATCCTGAAGAGCTGGTTTGGTTATGGTAAATTTCTTCAATGTATGAATGTCATTAAAGTATTTAATTTCTCCATCATAAATGAAACTCGGTTTAGCTGGATACAGGATCTGGGGTTGAAAGTTATTTTGCTGTAGGAGATTAAAAGTCAAAGACCACCCTCTTCTGGCTTGAAAAGTTTCAGCAGAGAGATCTGCAGTCATTCTAATATTCTTCCCTTAGTAGGTAATGGATTTCTTATGTCTGGCTGCTTTCAGAATTTTCTCCTTCATATTAACTTTAGTGAAGTTAATTATGATATGCCTGATGGGTGTCTTATTTGGATTGAGTCATGCTGGGGTTCTGAAACTGTCTGCTGTCTGAATTTCAGAATCTCTTGGCATGTCTGGAAAATTCTCTTTCATAATTTTATGGAGAAGGGCCTCTGTGCCTTGCAAGGCCCTGTCATCACTTTCAGGGATTCCAATGAGGCGGATATTAGCCTTCTTCGAATTATCCCAGAGCTCTCTGAGAGAATGACTCGCTTTTGCTCTCCATTTCTCTTCCCCTTTGAGAGTTTGAGAGCATTCAAAGGCTTTGTCTTCAATGTCAGAAATCCTTTCTTCTGCTTACTCCATTCTGTTACTGAGGGCTTCTACTGTATTTTTTCAGATCTTTGAGGGCTGCAAATTCTTGCTTCAGTGTATCAAAATCTTTGGTGGTTTTGTCTTTAAATTTGTTAAATTCTTGAGACAACTTTTGTATTTCTCCTCAAATTTCTAATTCCGACTTTTGAATTGCTCCTCCAATTTCTAATTCCAAATTTTCCTCCATTCTATTAGTCTTGTTTGCAATCCAAATTCTGAATTTGATTTCTGACATCTCAGCTAGCTGTTTATGAATGGGATCTTCAGTTACATCTGCCATATCTTTCCTTGGGGGGGTTGACCTATTCTAGTTATTCATGTTACCAGAGTTTTTCTGCTGATTCCACCCCATGATTATTTTGCACTGTTTGATTTTTCCCCTGGAACTTTGTTGAGTACCTGTACAGTGCTGTGGCCTGACAAACTGGGGACCTGTTTGGTGTGGTGGCGCTAAGTGTTTCTGTCTTGATTTCAGCGGGGCTCAGTCCAACCCTCGTGAAACCATGACTCTCGGTTGAAGTCTCATCCCCCCACAGGCAACAATTGGAAAAGGAAAATCAAACCTTCCTACAACCATACACCCAGGGCACCACCTGAATAGTCCTCGGGTGATTGGCTCAGTTAAAAAGGTCCAAATCAACTGTCTCATTCAGCACCTGTCTCAGGTAGGAGAGTTTAAAAGGTCTCTGGCAACTGCATCACAGGGGTCTGGTGACTACTCTGATATGGCTTGCTCCAGTGGTCCATGAAGTCAGGAGGACCCAGCCAGCAAATAGATTAGTCTGGGGAGGTTGATGCCTCCTTCCCCACCTTGCACCTCTCAGACCCAGTCACTGATAGTCCCTCAGGGCTGTGACCCAGTTAACTCTAGTGAACAGATACTGCAGGGGTTTGCACTTGCCTAAATCACAAGGAAATCTATATCTGCTCAGCCAGGCCCCCGCGCTCTGCTCTATCCAGCAGAGGGAGGTGAGGCCTGACAACCTTGAACTCTTGATGGAGGCTTGGGGGGTGTTCACTCATTTCCAGCCCCACCCCTGATTGCTGTTACTGACAGAACAGAGCAGAACAACTTTGCGGGAATTCATTTCTGTCCCTGCTAAATTCCCCTGCAGAAGAGAAGCTGTTTTGAGTTCCCAGAGCCTGCGCCTCAGGCCCTGTCTGCTCCTGCAGGTTTTTATTTGGTTAGCTGTCAGTATTGCCTCCTGCCTTTCTTTGTCTATAGGCTGACAATCCCCTGAGGGCCAGGTGCATCTTAGGCTCAGTAAAGCGGTCCTCTGGGTCAGCCCTAATCCTGGGAATTTCCCAGCCTTGTGTGTGCATTTTCTAGTCCCGGCGCTCCACCCCGGCCGGTACCGCTTCACGCAAACACTTTACTCACGGGGTCTGTGTTTCCCTCCCAGATCTGTTCTGAGGTGGTTGCCACCTGAGAAGATGCCTGGCCTCCTCTGGTTGCCCAGGGAGACAGGGGGTGTGGTTTTGGAATATCCCAGAGTGAGCCCTATTGTTGCCAAAAATGGCTGCTGCTCTGTGCCTCAGAGCACTGCCTCTCCAGTGTGGTTCCCTCTCAGCCGACCATCCTCTCCTCACTCCCATGCTGCAGAATCTGCGCTAACCAGATGCAGCCTAGGCCCTGTCCACACTCCTCAAGCAATCACCCAAGAATCTGGACTCCTGGGGGACAGGCCTCCAGACCTCAGAGTGAGAGTGGAGGGGAGTGCTGGGAGTTCAGAGTTGCAGGTAGAGAATATATACAGTTTTATGTCTGACAGGAGAATGCTGTGGTATCCTAGTGGGGGAGGTAGGTCCAGTTTATAGAGGGTCTCTCCCATGGAGTGTAGTGGGAGGACCTTTGAACTCTGCCCATTTGTTTGTGGGGCACTCCAAGCTGTTCTCATGGGGGAGGGGACTCCCATCTGCTTGGTGATGGGGTTTGTACCTTTTGTTTGTATCCTTGTGGTCACAGCTTGCCTCAGCGGGGTTGATGTGCATTCTTCAACCTTTTCTCTTGGTCCATCTCTAATCTACCAGGTTACTTGCTAAATTTCTGTCCTTTAACTCTTCTTCTGGACGGGGGCCTCTGTGGAAAGCTGGCTTCAATCAGCCATCTTGTCTCCGCCCTCCCCCCCACTAACCCTATTTTAGATATAATAAAACTGAGATTCACAGAGGTCAAATACTGTATAAAAGAAATAGGAATTAAAATCCTGACTACACTCCAAAGCCTATTATTTTCCACTTACCATGACATAATATATATATATTATGTCATGGTAAGTGACATAATGGTCACATGGTAAGTATATATATATATATATATATATATATATATATATATACACACACACACACACACACACATATATATCATAGTTGTACATTTTTGGGAGGTAATGCGATATTTTGATACATGTATACAATTTGTAGTGATCAAATCAGGGTAATTGGGATAGCCATCATTTCAAGTATTCATCTTTATATTGAGAACATCAGAATTCTTCTACTTATTTTGAAATATACACATACAATAAATTATTGTTAATGGTAATTTTTCTACTGTACTCTTGAATACTAGAATGTATCCCTTCTATCTAACTGTATTTTTGCACCTCTTAACAAACTTATCTTCAACCCCTGCCTCCTCTTCCCTTTCAAGCCGCTAGTAACCACCATTCTACACCCTACCTCCATGAGATCCACTTTTTTAGCTCCAACATATGAATGAGAACATGCAATATTTGTCTTTCTGTGCCTGGCTTAATTCACTTACCATACTGACCTCCAGTGTCATCCTTATTGCTGCAAACAACAGGATATTATTTTTATGGCTGAATGGTTTTACATTGTGTACACATGTCATATTTTCTTTATCGATTCATTCCTGGAAGGACACGCAGGTTGATTTTGTATTTTGGCTATTATGATAGTGCAGCAGGAAACATGGAAGTGCAGATATCTCTTCTATATATGAATCAACATTATTTCTTATGGTAATATTAAACCCTGAATAGAGGTGTTTTTGAAACCACCCCCTGGTGATTTGACATGTATGCCACATTTTCCCGGCAGGTTATCGTGCAGCGCTGCCTGTGTGGCAAGGACATGTCCCACGTAAAGGCTGCCTGCATCATGTGTGGGTACCTGAAGCTACTGCCCATGTTCCTCATGGTGATGCCAGGGATGATCAGCCGCATTCTGTACACAGGTGGGTCCTGAATCCTGTTTTTCTTATGCTTGAATTCTGAGATGTATTTTCAAGATGTTGTAAAATCCTAAAAAACTAGAAAATTTATTCTAGATGGAAATAAAACAGAAGGGAACGGCTTGCACAAAAGTTCAGAGACAAGAAAATTTTGCATATTTGACATTCTGTTCCCTTATCTTTTTTATAATACATGTCTATTTTCTTGTAGCCATTTAAGTCTGTGAGTCCTGTTTTCCTGACTGGCTTAGATTTAAGATGTCTAGAGAATATGATAGAAGGCCACTGGAGGATGGAGTAGAATCAGGCTAATTTGAGTTGGGTAAATGGCAATGACAGAGTTGGCCAATATCTCTAACTAAGAAGGTATTTGGAGATGCCCTGTCATGTCTTGGTCCCTCGGAGATAGCTGGAGAACTGAATCAATTTTTCATGCTTTGGGATCAGGTTGTTTGGGACACATTAATTTCTAATTCAGCTAAGAGTAACTACTGGTGCTGAACTCTTTCCTTAAAAATGAAATTTCTTTCTTTCTTATGAAAAGTAAAGGAAATATAACTGAATCTTACTTGGCTGACTCATTTTTATTGGGGTTAATCCATCATGCACTTCATGTTTTCTCAACTGGGTATCAGTTTATTTCACTGAAAATCTTGTTAAGATGAAAATCCAGTAGCCAACATCACTTGGTCACCCAGGGTAGAGCGCCATGGCGTTATTGCTCACAACAACCTCAAACTCTTGGGCTCAAGTGATTCTCTTGCCTCAGCCTTCCAAGTACCTGGGACTACAGATGCCCACCACAACACCTAGCTATTTTTAGAGACAGGGGTCTCTCTCTTGCTCAGGCTAACCTCAAACTCCTGAGCTCAAGCAATCCACCCACCTCAGCCTCCCCAGTGCTAGGATTACAGGTGTGAGCCACCCTGCCCTGCCTCCTGACATCACTTCTTATTATACCTTGCAGTGGTGTTTGTAATAGCAAAGAATGTGTAGATATCCAGCAAACACAGAATGGCCAATGAAACCATTCTATACTTCCTATGTGGAAAATTCCACACACAAGACTGAAGACAACCTCAAACTTGGGTAAATGCTGAAGTGACTATGTCACTGTAAAAAAAGAAGGCTACATAATAATAGTTCAACAAAGACAATAGTTATGCAGAAAAAGATATTTCTCTGTGGAAAAGGATTAAAAAGTAAAAAAAATAGCTAATATGCTAAGGGGTAATTTTTCTGGGTGATTCTTTATCAATTTTCCCTTTTATTATCATGACATTGTATAAGGGGAAAAAATCATTCTTGTGCAGCTGCCAGAAAATTAAGTCATCATCACACATGGGGCAGTCATGCCAATTGACCTTCACCACTGCTTAGATGTAGGTAAAAACACTAGGCTAAATGTGACTGAATGTAGGACCTAATTTCCTGTTGTTGTTATTGTGATCATGTTGTTGCTTATCTCTGCATCGTGGTGCTCTTGGAAGAATTTTGTCATTTTTCTGGAGGGTGGGATCAGAAAATCCCACTGCTTACTCTGTGATTAAACAGAGTTTAATCTCTGTTTACTCTGATGCTCTTGCTGGGCCAAATCCCAAGATGGGGAGCACTCCTGAGCCACAGAGGTGAGACACTGTGGGTCATGTTCTGGGCAAAGGGACCAGATCTGTAGGATAGAGTTCAAAGTTGACTCTCTGATTTCCAGACAAATGTTTTTCCCTCCCCTGCCCATGATTGTACAACTTCTCTCTTTATCCAATAGTTGTGGGTTGTGCCTGTTTGAGCCTCCCTGACCTCACCTCTAAATTCTTCCCTAGATAAGGTGGCCTGTGTGGTGCCTTCCGAATGTGTGAAGCAGTGTGGCACTGAAGTTGGCTGTACCAACTATGCCTACCCAACATTGGTGCTGGAACTGATGCCTGCAGGTAGGAACATTTCCTTACTGAGATGGCCTCCAAGGCCTGTCTATGAGTGGGGCTTGAGGAAGGGTGATGATATAATCCTTGGCAATTCTCACTTCCATTAATTCAGTTCTGTTCATCAGACATTTCTTGAGAACCTTCCATAGGCCACTGGCCCTGTGCAAGGCATGGAGATTACATAGACAGATCAGATATAGTTTCCATTAGAAGAACCTATACTCCTTCCATTTCAAGACTATCTTCTAAGACAATCAAGAACATTTAAATGATCTATTTGTCAATAAAAGGGTTACACAGTCATAGACTTATAAACTCATAGGACTAGAGGTTAACTATTTATCCTGCTTCCTTTGGTCCATGATACACCTAATAATAGATCTCAATCTATTTAACTTCTGACTATTTATTGAGAGCTAACTATGTGCCAGGCACTGCTTGGGTGCTTACAAAACATTGGTGAAGTGGATACATAATCCCCTAGCCCTTAGAACTCACATTCTGGTGTTGTGGGATAGACAATAAACCACACATATGAAATACATAAGTACATTATCAGGCAACCAGAAGGTGCTCATTGCAGTGGTAAACAGGAACAGACCAGAGTTCGGGAATGGGTAATCTTGTACCCAAGGCCTATCAAATATCAGCTAACGCTTCTGTGAGCTTTGTCCACCCAACAGAAGGAGCATGAATCATGGGCATGGCACCACACACGACTCATCCACCATCTGTCCTAGAAGGTTTAGGGCCCTTACTAATTGGCAGAAATAAATGGAGGTCAAAGCTCTCATAATAGTCCCACCAAAGATGCTTTAGCAGAAACACCTACTAGGTTTCTTCCCCTTTAGTTCTTTAAGTCTTCAGGAAGCCCAGAGTTCCTCTCCAAAGAAAGATGGTTCCAACAGATGACCTCTAAGTTTATGTGTAGGACTAAAATTCTACACTGGATTATTCTCAGATCACCAAGAAATGTCCAGGAAACTCCACATGCTGATGTATATTGATAAATACACCACTTAATGTTTCAGATACTTTTATCTTTGAGTGACTCTCTGGTTGAGCATGGTGTCCTGTCACTCACCAGTGCCCTCTCCTGCCTCCAGGACTGCGTGGCCTGATGCTGTCTGTCATGCTGGCCTCTCTCATGAGCTCCCTGACCTCCATCTTCAACAGTGCCAGCGCTCTCTTCACCATAGACATCTACACCAAGGTGCGGAAGCAGGCGTCAGAGAGAGAGCTCCTGATAGCTGGAAGGTGAGGGAACCCTGGTTTCTCCCTAGAATTCCTCTGGAGAAATGCACATGTTAACATGGACTAAAGCTTCCTAGTCTATAACTTTGGTGAAACTAAACATAGAGCCCTCGAGTGAGGAAGGGATCATTAGAGGATGTTTCATTCAACATATGTCTTTGCAGCTGTAAAAACTGGAGCCATACCTTTAAATGAAATAATTGCTCTTTCAAACTTTGAAAGTTCTCTGATTGTCTCCTATTTCTTACCCTCTTTATACTGTTCTCCATGCACATCTTCGTGTAGCTCCTTCAGCGCTTTAATGGGATGTGAAATTCTCACCTCTTTTAATGGGTTGTTGTGTCCAGCAGTTTCCAGGTGTATCACATGGAGGTAATACATTAGGATATCCAAACACTGACACAATCACATTCATTAAGAATCAGACCATGTTAGAAAGGGAGAGCTCATGAAAGGGGCTAATTTCAAGACACTGCTGGGAGACTTCAGTCCACCCAGGGATCCCTGAGCAGCCAGAGAGCCTTGAAGACAGTAAGCTAGAAGGAAATAAGCAGAAAGAATAGATTAAATAGTCTCCTTTCTTCCCTTCATACTTTTCAGGTGAACCCTATTATGTCATAGGGTTTTGCAAAATGTTTTAAAAATTAAAAATAACACCACACTCATACAGAAAACCTGCAGAATATAAACGTCTGGATCAGTGACACATCACCAAATGAGCACCCATGTAATCACCAGTGAAGTCGAGGAATGGAAATTAATGGCTTCCCCCTCCCACCTTGAACCTTATATTCCCAAAGCTAACCACATGACTGCACATGCTATGGTGTAGTCTTTCCCAGTTCCAAGATATTCCACATATAATAACTCAATATGTATTGCTTGGTATATGGCTTCTTTTGTTCATGTTATGTTTGTGACATTCAGCCATGTTGTTATGTGTAGCTATAGTTTATTCATTTTTTTCTATGTGGTAATATATTAGAATTTATCTACCCTGCTGTTCATGGCTTGAGCACTTTTGTCTGTGTCTCCTGGTGCACACAGATATGTATTTCTGTTGAGTAGATCACAACAAGTGTGCATATCTTTCAGTCTTTTAAAATCAGAACCTGCCCCCCAAAGATGTGCCATACACCATGACACCCCCCCATCCCCTCTCTCCTCTCCTCTCCTCATCCCTCATTCCCCTACCCTCCACCTTGTATTAGATCATCTACCATCTTCATAATAGAATTGTGTTTTGAAGAGCAGAGAGGGGGAAGTAAGGGGCTGGGGCCCTAATGTGTGCCACACATTTTGGGGGCAAGACACGATTGCAAGAGGGACTTTGCCTAACAAAGGCAATCAGTGTAACCTGGTTTCTTGTACCCTCAATGAATCCCCAACAATAAAAAAAAAAGAGCACTTAAAAAAAAAAAAAAAAAAAAAAGAATTGTATTTTAGGAGATAGACATTTGATAAGAGAGGAAGGAAAAGCAAAATATCATTAAGTTATCATTCAAGAGGATATATGCTCATGTTCATAGACCTGATAGTGGGATTCTGATTGGAAAGAAGTGTGGGGAAAGACCTTTAAAAGAAAAGAAATTGCTCACAATTTTTGCAAAAATGACCAAATCGACAGTGATGATAATTCCAAACATGGTTAAAGTGGTAAGATAATGGACACATCATTTCTCCTTATATATGCTCCAATTTTTTTGTAATGTGTATTTTCTTTCTTTTTTTAATTTATTTATTTTTATTGTTAAATCATAGGTGTGTACATTAGTGCAATCAAGGGGTACATGCGCTGCTTTTATATACTATCTGAAGTATTCTCATCAAACTGTTTAGCATAGCCTTCATGGCATTTTCTTAGTTGCCATATGTAGGCATTTGTATTCTGCATTTAGTAAATTTTGCCTGTACCCATTCTAAGATGCACCATAGGTGTGGCCCCACCCATTACTCTCCCTCCATCAAAACCTACCCCCTCCCTTTCTGTACCTTGGCCCTTTCCCCATAGTCGTGTGCTATTGTTGGTTATAGCCTTCATGTGAAAGCTATAATTTAGCTTCATAGTAGAGCTGAGTACATTGGATACTTTTTCTTCCATTCCTGAGATACTTTGCTAAGAAGAATATGTTCCAGCTCCATCCATGTAAACATGAAAGAGGTAAAG
>CAUYPK010060619.1:0-35665 GCA_963574355.1 Loris lydekkerianus | reverse complement strand
ACTTGCCAGTTTTCCACTGTTTTTGTCCTCCTTCTGGGGTCCAGAAGTCCCTTGCTGGCTCCCTGTATCCTCAAAGGGATGATCATAGGCAGATCCCACCAGCCAGAGATGCCTGGAGTCTTGTCTCCCCAGACTCGCTGTACCAAGTTACAGGGAAGGTATTACTCGGCTGCCATCTTTAATCCAATCTCCCAAAGTTCGGAGTAGTCTTTAAGGCTAATTTAGCCTTTTACTCATTAGCTATTCATCTTAGACCTCTACCCAACATCTTCGCCTCATGGCTCTATCCTGACTGATGGGAACATGAACTCTCTGCAGCCTTATTTCTGAACTCCTAGACTTGTTCAAGTTACTGTTTTTCGGCTCTTTCCCTAGCCTCACTGAGTTTTACTTTCCATGTACATAGATAATTATTCAGCCAAATATTTGAGAGGAGGCCTCAGAGCTCTGTGTGTAATGCCCTGCTCTTTGGTATTCTGCCCAATAAATTTGAACTTTAGCTTCTTTAAACGTCTCTTTCTCCTCAATGCAACAAGATCTTTGGGATCTTTTTTTTTTCTTTTTTTTTTTTAATCTTTGGGATCTTTTTGGGTTCCCTGTCCTGAAAACTCTTTTAGGCAGTAAGCTGGGATAATTGTGGGACTCTCTTGTTTATTTTCCTTCTCTCTGGGTTAACAATCCTGCATTATCTGTTGTTTGATGTCTGAAAACAGCTATTTCCAAGTTCATTTTTTACACTGATGCTGTCAGACCAATATTTTAAAAATATAAATCTAATTGTATTACTTCCCAGCTTTTAAGTATATATGTGTGTGTTTGTGTGTGTGTGTGTGTATGTATATATGTGTATATATATACACAAACACATATATATTTATTTTATTTTATTTATTTATTTATTTATTTATTTTGAGGCAAAGTCTTATATTATGTTACCCAGGTTGGTCCTGAACTCTTGGGCTCAAAGAATTCTACCTCAACCTCCTGAGATTACAGGTGTATGCATCTGTGTCTGGCTAAAATCTCTTAATAACTGTTGCCCTCTGTAGGGAAAAGATCCTTAGCTTATAAAACCTGTAAGCGTTATGGCTCCTTGGTGGCAAGCAACAGAAACCAATGCTAGTAGAAAAAGGGAATTACTGGAGCAATATTTAGTAACTTACAGATTCAAAGGAAAAGTTGAAGCTTATGAAAGGAGGGACCAAAGAAGGTCAGATTTATAGGAAACACAAACTTTATTGGGGCCTGTTCTTTGGGTGTCTCTACTCTGGAATCAAATGGAGGACACACAGAATCACTTATTCAACTGGTCTAACCTTATGTCATATGCCGCCTTCTGACTCACCATTCCCTGATAGTCCTACATAGATAACCTCCAGTGGAAGAGAGATGGTTTTCCTAAGAGAATATGAGACCCCATACTAGGGAAAAGAGTGATAGATGCTGTACAGCAAAAGTCGCAGATGTTCCCTAGCCAGCTTTCAGGACCTGGTCCTACCCTGCCTCTCTAACCTCTTTTCACACCACCCTCTGTGCCTGAAGCCTGAGTTGCAGCCACACTCCATCCCTCACTGTGTCTCCAACATGCCAGGCTCCCTTCTGCCTCAGTGAATTGCGCTTGCCCCTTCTTCTACCAGGGACCACCTCTCACCTTCACTCCTCCCAAAACAAAACATACTTGGATGGTTTCTACTTTGCTCAGATGCCCCCCCACCCCCCCAGCAAGCCCCCATCCCCTCCCAGCCTGGGTTAGGTGCCCATTCCTGTTAACTTCCATAGATCTGTGTCCGCTTCCGCTCCAGCACTCACCACACCACACGGTGGTGGTTTACTTCCATGGCTCCTCAATCCACTGATAGCTTCTTGGTGATAAGGAGAGTCTCATTCATTTTGATATTTTGGCCAACACATAAACAGACACTTCAACTTCTATTGAATATCAAATATCTTTTCCTCTGCAGGGAACTCTGCTGGATTTGGGTAGGCCCCAGCGAACTCTCAACCAGAACTTGGAGCTCAGATTTCAATACAGTGAAGATAGTCACTGGCAGTGGTTTGTTATTTATACTAAGCAGGTAAGTTCTCAGGGCAGAGCATGAAAACCTGCTGTGCTAAAATGTTGTCTTGCTTGCTGGGTGGAAAAAGCGCATTACCCACACCCAACTAGAGCAGGGCACTGGAGTGTGCCACACACTCTCTTTTTGGACTGCAATGACCTTTTATTTTGTTTTATTTTACTAGTCACCATGGCCTTCATATCAGTTAGAAATGAATTTAGTTACCAAGTAATAGGAGATTCAACCAACAGTGCCTTAGACCAGGTGTCTGTAAACTTTCCTTAAAGGACCAGATAAATACTTTAGGATTTGAGGTCCTTAAGATCCCTATTGCAATGACTCTGTTGGAAGCAGAGCCACAGACTGCACATGATGCCCTCGGGCTGCATACCAGTAAAGCTTTATTTACAAAAACACATGGTGGGCTGGATTTGTTTCCTTACTTCTGGCTTAGCCACTACACATTTCAAATTATCTCAATAACACTAAAGGTAAAGATTGGATTGCTGATATTCTTTTTTTCTTCAGGGCCTTTTCCAAGCAGATCAAAAGCTATAGGTCCAATACTCCTTATCCAAAATGCTTGGGACCAGAGGTTTGGGATTTGGGATTTTTTTGGATTTTGGACGGTTTTAGATTTTGTGTTTCATAACAACAGTTAAGAAAACAATAGATCACATAGGCAGCCATAGTCCTATAAGATTTTAATACCATATTCATATTGTACTTTTTCGATGTTTAGGTGCCTAAATACTTACCATTGTGTTATACTGTCCTCGTATTCAGTACAGTAACATGCTACATAGGCTTGTAGCTGAGGGGTATAGCAGGCTGTACCATCTAGGTGTGGGTGAGTACACTCCAAGATGTTCACACAATGACAACATTGTCCAACAATACGCTTCTCAGAACATATCCCTGCCATTAAGCAGTGCGTGACTGTACATAATGAGTTATCTGGAAGGTGAGACTGAATCTAAACACAAAATTTATTTTACATACACCTTATATACCTAGTCTGAAGATTATTTTATGTAATATTTTAAGTAATTTCATGCAAGAAATAAAGTTGGTATGCATTGAACCATCAGAAAGTTAAGGTGTCACTAGCTCAGCCACCCATGTGGACGCTCTGTGATTATTTGACCACCATTCCCAACTCTGAACTTATATACTCCCAATAAGTAATCATTTTCTTACATTTATTCACGTGTAAGTCGTTAATAGTAGAAGTGTGACAGTCCATAAATATAGTTAAAAAAAAACTACGTGTTCAGGGTAACTGAGCAAAGTAGTCCCACCAGAATACCCATAGCAGATGGTAAAGACCAGCAATGAAAACTGTGTTGTGTGCCTGAATTTTGACTGTTACCAGTCACACAGGGTCGGGCGTGGAATTCTCCATTTGTAGTGTTTTCCACTTGTCCTTGCTCCAGAAGTTCTGGCTTTTGGATTAGGTATGTTTAATCTGTACCTCACATATCTGGAAAGCAAAAGCTTTACCCTAGAAATCCCCCAGTAGACTTTCTGTTATGTTTCATTGGCCATACTGGGTCTTATTACCACTCTTTGCAAATCAGGGGAGTTTGCAAATCAGGCAACTAAAGCAAAGAGAAATAGGATTTAATATTGGCTTAGAGGAAGCATGAATCATCACCTAAGCTAAGCATTTTATCAACCCAAATAAAATCAACATCTCTTAAAAGACCAGAAGGGGCAATGGCTATGGGATAGCCAATTATCCATGTCTGCTATAGGCTGATAACTGAAAAAAACCCCAAAAAACTAATTTTCTAAACACCAAATCCAATTGAAAAACTCTGTTTACTGAATTAAGCTATTTCAAATTGGAATCAAAACTACGAATGTTCTAAGATGAAATCAAAATATTAAAGTAAACTTTTATTCCCTGGTGATCATGCTAAAGTCTATGGAGCCTTCTGGTTTCTGGTAATCACCACCCTCTTTCAACACTCTACTTCTAGTGCAATTGTGGTCATGATATGAAAGTCCTCTGAAAAACACAAAGCACTAAACCAAAATTCTGGGTTAAAAAATGAGTCCTTAGATTCACTTTAAATGTGAGGCATCCTTAGGGAATGGTAGCTTGGTTTGCTGAGGCAAGATTTGCAGTCACTTGGACAGACACAGAAAGATTTTGGTGGAAACACCCTTCCCCCAACCATCCTCCCCCCAGAATGCTAAGTGCAGTTAAATTTTATTATGTTTTTTTAATCTTTCAGTAGCAAATGAGTTTAAGCCACTATAAAGAAGTACAATAAACATTCCTTCAAAGGATTCCTAATAAAGTCTTATTTCCTTTGGAGTGTGAGTTTTATTGATGTGTACCCAAGGGCTACTTTTGCAAAAGGCAGAGATGTGGCTTGTATGCCTTGCAAGCACAAATAAGGTTTTGGGCCCCAAACCTTTATAGGCCCTTTAAGCAAAAGCTCAGTCCCTTTGTATTTCATAAGTTAACCTAGTTTACAGCAGAGTTCTGGCCTCCATACTTATGTGCTTTGTGTGGGAATACAGAATTGGTCTGCATCTTGTTTAGTACCATTAAACATCCTTCCTGGCTGCATTAGGTCTGGGTTTTGTTGTTTAACTATTTCATTCTCTAGTTTCATGTAAGTTACATATATGCACAGACAAATAGGGCCAGTTCTTAGCAAAGCCAGGAAGTCAAAATTTATGTATGAATTTTGTATCTGTTACTTTTTCCCTTATTGGTGGTAACCCTTTTTTCTTTCTTCCCTCCTTTCCCCTTACATAAAATTAATTTCTATCATGCTTCATAACCCCGCAAGATGTTGAGATCTGTATGTAACCCTTTCTCCCTCGAATTCTGCATCTATGTCCTTCCCTGCAAGAGCTTTCTACGTGGGCTACTATCTAGCTGGTTTTTTTCTCTCTCTTCTTCCTCCTTTCCATCATTCACTCCAGTACGGTGACCATCCCTGAACATAGCTCTGCTGGGATTCTGCAGCCTCAGCTGTAAGTCTCAAACTTTGTAGGACCAAAGGAGAAAACTGTCAAGAATTAAGAGCAGGATGACACAAGGGATTAATGGGAAAGGAGCAAGTGGGAAAATCGTAGAGAACCTTAAAAGTTGGAGTGAAGAGCCTGGAGCAGGGATGCCCAGCCTTTGTGTACAAGATGTGTAGCTATGTGTGTCTTGGTACCACCACCTATCATGATTAAGCCACAGATGACACTGGAGGCAGTGATCAGTCTTGAAAGAGGGAGTAAAGATACTGAGAAAGGGAAGAAAAACAGCTGATTTTTTTTTTTTTTTTAGTTCAGTAAAAGCAATAAGCTGCTAATATATTTTTTTGAACAGGTTACTATTTATGCCTAATAATAGGTTTAAATACATATAGAACTAAATATAAGATTGATCATGATTAGTTTATTTGATTATAATAAATAAGTTTTGTTTCTTGCTCATAAAACATGATCTAAAATACTAGAAAACATGGGATGCAGGGGGGGGGGTTAAGAGGAAAAAGATTAGTAATGAGATCCTGGGCATTTTAAATTAGACTTTTTGAAATTTACTGTACCTGTATCTGTGTAATTGAGAAAATTGATGGTTACTTGCTAATTGCATCCAATGCAAAGTTCTAGAAAGCATTCTATGGGAGGGCAGAGCCCAAACTCCGCTTTGTTTTATAAGGAGGTAAGGAAGAGAATGACGATTTCTATAGTTGAGAGAGTTCTTTATGTCTGGCTCTATTAGGCTTTTTTGCTGAGTAGCTGCTTGAAAAAGATGGTCTCAGAAAAGATGGTAAAGCTAGCTGCAGAGAATCCAGAAATGGTAAGTGCCCTTGGCTGTGTATATTTTTCACTTTAAGTTTCCACCATCAGCTAACACTTGGTGACCAAACTATACTCATGAATTCCCTGGGCCAGCAGATCTGGTCCTGAAGGGAGAAATCCAAACCACACAGAAGGGAGCTCCTCTCCCTTTGGCAGCTCAGAGCTCAGAATGGCAGTGTGTAAGGAAGGCTGGCTTTCGAATTCAAGCTATTTTTCCAATGAGAAGTTGTCTTTGGATTACAGAGAACTCTTTGCCATCTACTCTGTCTCATTTTATTTCTGCCTTCGCCCACATGGAGGCTTATCATAAAAGCCATATCATAAAGTCAGGATCTTGAGTAATCTTTTTCTTTTTCCTTTCCTTTTTTTTCTTTCTCTCTTTCTTTCTTTCTTTCTTTCTTTCTTTCTTTCTTTCTTTCTTTCTTTCTTTTTTTTTTTTTTTTTTTGAGACAGAGTCTCACTTTGTTACCCTGGGTAGAGTGCCATGGCATCATAGCTCACAGCAACCTCAAAGTCTTGACTTCAAATGATCCTCTTGCCTCAGCCTCCCAAGTAGCTGGGACTACAGGTGCCTGCCATGATGCCTGGCTATTCTTTTTTGAGAGATGGAGTCTCACTCTGGCTCAGGCTGGTCTGAAACCGCTGAGTTTAAGCAATCCACCTACTGTGGCCTCCCAAAGTGCTTGGATTACAGGCGTGAGCCACTGCACCCAGCTTGCAGGGATCTTTAACACAGTGGAGATGATTGTAAATAAGGTCTCGAGTTTGTCTCTAGAAAGAGTTCATAGCCTCTTGATTTTTTCCATTGTGCCAAATGAAAATGCCTTTAGTAGTTGGAGAAAGCCATTGAGTCAAAGAAACTATCAAAGCTATGATTTTTTTCTCAATGTAAAATTAAACTTTATTTTTCTAGGCTGCATTTATTTATTAAAGGCCTGGTGGCTCATTGAAAGCATTGGTGGGCAGAATGTAAAAATAAAAAAAAAAAAAATTGTGCCTGTGGCTCAAGGAATAGGGAGCCAGCCCCATATATAGGAGGCGGCAAGTTCAAACCCAGCCCCATTCAAAGACTGCAAAAAAAAAATTTTGCTAAGATTTTAATCTTTTTAATTGCCTATCATCATGATGATATAAGAATGTCCCAAATAAGACAGTATATATATTTTTTTTTTTTGACAGTATAATTTTTTTTTTTGTATGTGCAGTTTTTGGCCAGGGCCGGACTTGAACCCACCACCTCTGGTATATGGGGCCAGTGCCCAACTCCTTGAGCCACAGGCACCACCCAAGACAGTATAATTTGATCTTTTAAAATGATTACAAATGCTAATGCCTGGTTGACATTGTAAACTTAATATTTTTGTAGACTATCACACTGATCTTTAAAAATACAGTGGAAAACATGTGGAAACTTCCCTAATGTTTTCATTTAAATTTAGTCTTTTATAAAAAGATGGGTGGCATCTTTAGTTAACAAGGGTCTTTACTTGACTTTACAGATTTTTCCTAAGAAAATAATTGCATTTTATACTTATTTCTCTTTTTTCTAGAACTGAAAATATTTTTCCAGGGAAAATAAATTCCCTGCCTCTTAGTAATGGCACAATTCAAAATGTACTAGAGAGTAGTAAATCAAAGCAATAAAGGAATCAAGGAGACTCTTTTAAAAAGAATAATAAAATCCAACCTCTTAGGCAGGATGGGCCCTCTTAAGTTCTGATTATTATATCTATATAAAAAGAAGAAGAAAGAGAAAAGTAATTAACTGAAGTGGTCTTATTAAAAGGGGGAAGTGCTCTTAAATGTGGATAAATAAAATGTAAGCAGCTTACTACAGGAAATACTTGAGGGATGAATAGCTAAGTAGTTAGAATAGGGAAGGTAGTAATCTATTTAAAGTTTTCAAGAAAAGCCACAGCATTGCATTCTTCAGATTTATACATGAATTGAGAACCATGATTTCTCTTTCACAGATAGCAAAATCAGCATATTAGTCACTATTCTTGTATTGCTTTATCCAAATATTCAACAAGTTTTATTCCCCCCCCCCAAACTCATTTTGGTTCTCAGAAAGAAAAATTTAGACTGTCCTCTAAAATTGAGTTTTCAGGATGTTGAAGGGATAGTCTACATTTCAATCTGGAATGTCATCTCTAGAGCTCTGAGTAGAATGGAACCCAAGAAGGTAAAGGAGTGAGACAGTTCAGCTGTTTGAACTTATACCAAGTGCTAGGCCTCCTCACAAAGTATAGTTGTCTAAAGTCATTTTGTGGCTTAACATAACTATACAAATGTATGTTCATGACAGTTCCCTATTTTCCAGGAAAACACACAAAGCATGAACTAACACACAGCACTTGTAGAAGGCTTGCACAGGCTAGGACACAAAGATCTCTAGTTTGCAAGGCAAACCCTGAGTTCAAGATTTTGATGATCTTGAAGAATCTGAAGCAGGGAGGAGAAATTGAGGGAACTATAACCCAAATGAGCCCTATAAATGATGCAGATGGTCCGTACAAGCAGATTAAATCACACTGGTTTTCTTCTAGGAAGATGGAATGAGGGAAAGAAGAAATTTATTGCTAACGTAAGATAAATTAGCTTCATTAGCTTTAGGCAATGTTTTGAAAGTTAAGACTTAAATTGTTTATGAAGAAATCATTAAATTTTGAGTCAAACAAATGCACTAAAGAATAATGTAAACATACAACCATGACAAAAATGTCATGTTAAATTCTTAAGTACAATTATTAGCCATAAACCAGAAGAAAAATAAGCATAATATTTTTCTTGAAGTTTTGCCTCTACACAGAAGCCTGAATCAATTTTGTTAATATTTGCTACTTTTAACTAGAGCAGAATTATAGAAGTTAATTATAACTTTTAAACTATTAACTATTAATTTATATTATAAATAAAAAAGATATTTTATTTTAGAATAAAGTATACTGGTGAGGATTACATTTAGCTATGTATGACAGAAAACAAAACGAGAGAAAACAAGTGCGTTAGACAAAATGGAAATTTGTATCTTCCTCAAAGAAGTCCAGCCGTAGGCATTCTAGTGCTGGTATGTGGTTCCATAATATCACCAGGAACCAGTTATAGAGAAGCCCCAAAAAGTACAGTGGCTGATTATTATCAGCATTTTAGCTAAGCCTGTGCCTTTACAGAGTTTTAGGCCCTTACCACAGTCTCACCTTGCACTTCTTTATTGATTTACAAAGGAAAGTTTCAGTATTTGATGTCCTAGGAATGGTAGCCTTTTGAAGAGCTGGTCCAGTCCAGAAAATGGAAAAACTATAAACAGTCACGAGAATTGTCTGAATATAACTAGAGGACAAAATTTTAGAGAGCCAGAGGGAAATTGCTGTATAGAAATAAGTGATTATATATATATATATATATTATATATGTGACTATATGTAAGTGATTATATATATTATATATTATGTTATATATATAATATATATATATATATATATATATATATATAGAGAGAGAGAGAGAGAGAGAGTCTCTCTTTGTCACCCTCAATAGAGTGCTGTGGGTCATAACTCACAGCAACCTCAAACTCTTGGGCTCAAGCAATCCTTTTGCCTCATTCTCCTGAGTAGCTGGGACTACAGGCCAGGTCAGGTGTTTTTCTATTTTTGGTAGAGACAGGGTCTCGCTCTTTCTCAGGCTGGTCTCGAACTCCTGAGCTCAAATTATCCACCCACCTTGGCCTCTTAGAATGCAAGGATTACAGGCGTGAGCCACTGCGCACAGCCGTTTATATTATTAACAGTAGCTGATCTGTTGATAAAAGAGAAAATACAGGAATATTGTATTATTGAAAAAGATTCACTTTTTTTCCCCTCAACTCTATTCCCCCTAGTATATAATGAATTTAAGGCTTTATTGTAGTAAGTCAGAGAAACTGATAATATTAGAAACTGCTTATGATTTTATTTCTTTGGACATAGGTAGGGGGAAGGGAAGAAGAAGAAGAGAGAAAAATGCTAAGTAATCCCCCCAAGTTCTGTATTTCATGGCAGAAGATCATTTACAAATTATAATGTAATATTGTAAAATAATAATAGTAACAAAATACGTTAGACATCAGAGCTTTAATTTCTCATTTCTGGGACCTGACTGATTTTTAAAAAATTATTGAGATAAGCTTCAAATATATGAACATTTCTATTAAGAATACTAACAGAGGCTGGGCATAGTGGCTCACACCTATAATCCCAGCACTCTGGGAGGCCAAGGCGGGTGGATTGCCTGAGCTCAGGAGTTGGAGACTAGCCTGAGCCAGAGTGAGACCCCATCTCTAAAAACAACTAGACAGGCATTGTGGCAGGTGCCTGTAGTCCCAAGTACTCAGGAGGCTGAGGCAAGAGGGTTGCTTGAGCCCAAGAGTTTGAGGTTGCTATGAGCTGTGACACCACAGCACTCAACGCAGAGTGACAAAGTGAAACTCTGTCTCAAAAAAAAAAAAAAAAAAAAATACTAACCAAAAGGAAGTCTCATGCATACCTATTTAAAAGCAATTTATTTTACAACAAAGTTCATCACAGCATCCTTACTGATTACTGGCACATTAAAAGGTAATCCTCATTTGCAGTTATTTAACCCACTTATTTTGAAATGTCTGATTCTATAGTAAGCAATAACAAATAACTTAACCCCTTTATTCTGTCTCAGAGCTTATTTGTTCCCAGGGAAGGCGATTAGTACAGAGACTATTATAATTGTCGAGGTCTAAGCACTGCACCCTGTTTGAGATACACACAAACTGCACAGTTGGTTAATAGTTCTTTTCTTTCCAATTAATAAATTCTAAAATTCTTTCCCTGAAGTCCTGGCTGGGTCACATTTACTAGAGGTGTCCCTCCAGATTCACTCCCCACCTTGCTCTGTGACCTTGCTGTGTAGAAGGTGACTCCTTGGGAAGTCCAGCGGAAGGTTGAGGGAGGAAGGGAGCTTGGGTCTGGATTTCTTCGCCTGCAGCCCTGCAGTGGTTAACATATCCCTCCCCTGGAGGCTGCAGCTCCTGTCAGGCAACCTTGCCTCCTTACAGCCACAGCTGCTGTCAGGTTCCTGTAACAGCTGTTCCCTTGCCCCTGCAGGCCTAGAGGTGGTAAGAAATTGCCCCTCAACCCTCGTCATTGCCAGCCCTTGGGGGCCCCAACACCCCTTCATTGATTTGTTTTAATCCTGTCCACACCTCCATTAAATAGTTAAATAATTCCTTTCTAAAATTCTCCCCCACTTACCCCGGGAATGGGCCATCTGTCTCCTGCTGGGACCATGACTGGTATATTAAGTTCACCTTATGTACATAAAGTATATTCAACTGTCTTGAACTTCACTTTGATTCTTCATTTGATTAATGGGGCCTTTTGATGAACCAAAGTCCCATTTGGCTTTGATTCAGCATGTGGACTGGCGCTCCGTGGATTATTTCAGAATTTAGAAGTACATTTCATCTCCTGTAAAGTTATTTTAAAAGCTTTCTTAAATCACAAAATTCATAGGCAGCCACTAATGCTAAACGTCAAAGATCGTTTAACTTTTGGGGACACTGTCTCCGTAACATTTAGACTCTGGCAAGTGAAGGAGAAAGGCACAGATGACAGGTCGGAACACCTGCTCACTGGCAGCCTTTGGGACCACTAAGAGGATTATGGTGGGAGGGGAAATGTGCTAGTTAAATAGGGTATTTGTTGCTTGCTTCTCTGGGCGGTGCTGGCTGACATTTTACTAATCTATTTAGCAGATTGAAGTCCTGGAACAAGGCAAAAGTAACAAATACCACATTCAGCAAAGCCAGATCTGTGAGTAAAGTTATGTAATCAATACGTTGTAATTTTGGTAAATCTGCCCTTTTTTATCCAGAGTCATTCCACTTCCAGGAATAATCCAGAATTCTATTTCTCAGAAGTTCTTCTCTGTAGGTTGGGCCAATTGGAGGCTGACATAAAGTATAGCTTTTTGTTGTAGCCCCCAGCAGGGAGAAGACAATTTTTACATAGAAAATATCCAAGAGGAACACAAAACTCATTGGTGATTTTCTTCAATACCTCATGCATTTTGGAGGAAAAGGTCTCTTTCTAGTTTGTATATTTTAGTATACCGTATTTTAGTTTCAGAGGTTTCCTGCAGTGTGCTCTGTACAAAACAACTTTTAAGTTTATAAGATACTTTTTTGAGCATTTAGATCTGCTGTACAGTTAATAATAGAAAAAAAATCACAGCAGACAATATTTTTGTGCCCTTATTTTTGCCACACACTATTCTAAACACTTTTATATGAATTAACACATTCCTCCATAATCCTATAAGTTTAGGAAACTAGGGCACAGACAAGTGAAGTGATTTGCCCAAAGTTGCACAGTAATCATAGTGGAAGGAAGCAAGCCGTCTGACCACAGAACCATGCCCTTAACTACCTGGCTCGCTCTTCCTTTCTGTGGCCAAGTCCTAGTGTAGGTGAATGAAAGTTGATGTCTGAATAGCATTTGAATGGGATTTGTTATTGATTCAGCACCTGTCACAATGTCTGCTATATATATAAAGGTCCTTAGTATTAAGTACAGTGTTTACATATATGTTAAGTATAAAAGGTCCTTTCTTGAGTGAATAAGCTCAGGGGGACAAGTAAAAGTTAAGTGCAAAGGTTTCTCTTTCATAATAACAGCATTTCTGGCTGGTAAGGTCAGAGATAGGAGACAGATACTCCACCACTTACTGTGTCTTTAGGCAGAAAGCTAAGTGTGCTCTACTGAGGTGCTTCTGGAAAGACAGATCCTGGGCCTCATCCCTTAAAATTGACACAGTAGATCTGGGGTGGGCGCTTGGAAAATATCAGCATTCATAACAAGCACCCTAGTGAGACACTCTGCCTCATGCTTCAATTTCTTTACACATATGATAATTGCTTCATCATTTAAACTCATCCATGTTTAGCAGTGGACAGCAGCAGAGCTATGATTCTCAGCCGTGGCTGCACATGGGAATCACCTGGGGAGCTCTAAAGCCTGATGGCCGGGTGTACCCTCAGAGATTGATTTAATTGGTCTGAGGGGCCTGGGTAATCGAATTTTTAAAGGCTGCCCAAGTGGTTCTAATATATGCTCAGGATTGGAACCATTATCCTGGAATAGTGGTTCTTAATGTGTGGTCCCTGGACCAACAGGGTCAGTACCACTTACTAGAAATTAAGTCTGAAAAGCAACACCACCAAAAGACAATGAAAAATGAAATTCAAATTCTCAGGCCCCAAAACCTACTGGGTCAGCGGGATCTGGAAATCCCTGTTTAACCGAGCCCTCAGGATGAATCTGATGTACTTTCAAGTTTGAGAGCCACAGTATCAGAACAACAGACAATGCAACACACAGCACAACAGTGAACGAGTCAGTTGTCCTCTCAGTTGACAAGTGACTCTAAAGCAGACACACAACCACCTCACACTCTGAACAGGACCACCATGTCAGAAGGGGACCTGATGTCCAACTATATTGAATATCAATTTATTTGGCAACCCTTCATATAGAACCCATCCTGAACCAGGCACTGTTATAATTACTTTCCATCTATAATTCATTTAATCCCCATAACAACCTATATATTATTTTTATCCTTTATAAGGTAGAGAACTGAAACACAGAAAGGTTAAGTAACTTGCCCAAAGTCACACAGCCAGTGACACAGCTGAAGAGGTATTCAAACCCACGCAGTCTTTATTTGTTGTTTACAAACATTTGTTTGTTCCTTGAACCACTCTGTGATGGAGCCTCTCTACCAAGACAGATCTCTTGTAGAGAAAAATTGGGGGTCTATCTGCCCATCGAGGTGGCCACATGTTTTTTTTTTCACTCTCTACTCTATGTCCCTGTCTTTGAGATTTCATAAATATTGAAGACAGACTGCTCCCTAAAGGTTTGGGGTAGCCATGACTTCTTAAAATGCTTTAAAATAAGTATAATACTTTTTGAAAGTTTGTATTTGTGTGGGGTGTACACCAAAGATGTTGACAAAGTTAAAAATTGAAAGTCTTTAAGGGAAGAGAAAAGGACAAGACAGAGTTAAATGCAACCGGTGTGACACCCCAGGGTCCAGAAAGACTGACATGTCTACCTTTGCAAACCAGCAGGGGGTGCCCTCCTCACCCTAACAGATGTACCCACACCTACCCCTAAATCAAGTTTCTACAGGAGCAAACCATTTAAAATAACCATTGCTTAAAGAAACATTACCTTCTGTCACCCTTTTAATAGAGTTTTAACCTCCTTCAATTGTTTTATTGTTATTGTTGTTGTGGAAATTATTTTCTCTCATTCACATTTCCAACCTCTGTTTACTTTGCAGCAGAAAGACTATTCTAGTTTTCTGCCAAGAACAAGCAAGATTAAGATGGCTAAAGATGACTGTTTTGGGGACCATAAAGGAAGAAGATCTTTGAAAAAAAGTCTCATATTTTAAAAATGTCCCATAATGCTCAAGACAGTGAAAGAACTTGGGGGTAAAGGCGGGCTTCCTACCGTCAGTGAAAGAAATTTGACCTATTCCTGTGTTTCTGGCATTAAAATAGCCTGTATTCAGCATGTAGACCTCAGCAGTTCATGTAAATCTCAAGATTAGAACTAGGAACCAATGTTAGAGTTTCTTTTTGTTGCTCCTAAGTGGCAAGTTTGAATCAATTAATATGAAGCTCATTCTTGTTTTCCCCCCTAAAATAGATCTTTACATGGCTTCATGCAGTCTTTTGTGTATTCTGAAATCACATGAATGGCTCATTATAAAATATTACAGATGCATCTGGGGTCAAGTTCTAAAGACATGACTCCTCAGCTGAAGACTACGTGGCTGTAAGAAGTAGAATCACTGAAAAACAAATCTGGTTTTCTCTGATCCATCTACACAGGACTAGAACAAGAAGGTGGTGAAATTGCGATTGGTTTCCTTATGCAATTCTGATCCTGCCAGTGTGGATGTTCTCGGAGTAATAGGCTGCCCAGCTCTGTGTTTCAGCACTGTTGTTCTGGCATCCTGCCCTTAGGATCCTGAATTCAGCTCAACAGTCAACATGCTGTTTTAGATGCTTTTATCTGGAAATTCATAAGGCCCTGCACTTCATAATCAAATACCTTTTAAATCTCTTAGTTTTAAAAATATGTAAGCTTTCTCACTAGATTTTTTCCAATCCAGTTTCTGTTATCTAATAGTAATTAATGTAATTATATAGAGAATTAAGGCCACAATAAGGAGAGGGATAGAGGAATCTATATAATGATTCAAAAATGTAATATTTCAATGTTCTTTTCTAAGTGGGTTATATAATAAATATGAAATATGTTTTAGTGAATGTAGAATTTACTGATAAAAATTCTGTGAATGACCTTTTCAATATTTAGAATTTATTAGAAACCTATAATATTTGTAATTCAATGCCTAACATCAGAACTTCGAGTACCTTAAAGTTTTATAGTTACATTTTATATTTACATTCATATTTTAAAGTTCTAGAATATTTTGGCAGAGTCATCCCAAATCATCTATAGTGAATATATTAGTGGATTAGGATCATCTTCAGATTAAAATGGAAGTTTATCTACTATTTTACCAATTTAAGGATAGCCAGGTCTTATTTCTTTTTTTAGTAGAAAACACGTACACAATATAAGGAGCTCTGCAGATACTAGGAATACAAAGAGAATTTGGGGGGGTAAGATAATGCATGTATTAAATTGAACCATCTGTGACTGCTATTTTTGTAGGTTAAAAATAGTTCAATGTCATCACTTTTATAGGTTTCAACTTGCTATGCCAGAGGGAATAATCCCAGACAACTTGCAACTTTAGAACTTGACCCCAGATGCATCTGTAATATTTCATAATGAGCCTGTAGTGTGGACCTCTGTGTCCAAGGAAGTTTCAGGGCCCCATGGGAAGAAGAACTTTGAAGACAGTGGAGAGCTATGTGGGGACAGAGGTGGGGGGACCCTGGAGAAGGGGCAGGATAGCACAGATAGGGGAGTAAGTTTGTATTTAGGAAACAGTGAACAACCCTACTGTGTGTTAGCAAAGTTTTAGTTGGGAGATAAGAAAAAAGGTGAGAGGATCAGGTTGTATATACGAATGCAGTTATGTCCCATATATGTACAGAAGTTCATCCTTTATTAAGGTGGCAAAAACAGAAGCATTGTATTTAGTAGTTTTTTCAAAATATTGATATGAGACTATCAGTATGAAACTATGAGAAGAAAAATATGCATGACATACATTTTGTGGTATATAACATGAAGAATAAAGGAACTGGGATAGCAGGGGACAAAATTCAAAACCTACTTTGTAAAATGACACATTCTTTAGTAGTTGTGTGAGAGAAGAGGAGGCTATTTCCCTTTTTGGAACTACTGGAACTATTTTTATCTAAAAGGAGTTCATGATCTAAGCATTTGATCATTGGATAAAAAATCTGAACTCCGACTGCCTAAGTGGGCTTCCCAGCTTCAGACCCCGGGAGAAGACCCCGGGTGCTCCTGGAGGTGATGATGTTCTGGGCTGCAGCCCTCCCACCTGCATAGACCCCAGCACTGCAGGAGACCAGGTAGGCTGCTCCTGGTATCTGGGCAGCTCCTAAGGGAGATGGTACAGCCTCAGAGTTTGAAAATTTTGACGTGAATAATAATGAGAAAAAAGGGCAGAGCTGATTGAATTGTGCCCCCTCCCCTCCCCCAGCTGCGTGAGTTGCTTTGGGTGTAGGAAAGCATGTGTAGACTTATCTAAAGGGCTGATGTCCTCCCGAGTGGTGTCTCTGTCTACATCTGTAAGTGGTGAGCTTACACCTCTCACACACCCCCATGTATACAATTAAGCAAATTTTTTGTTATTGTTGTTTTTGAGACAGAGTCTCACTCTGTCACCCTCTGTAGAGTGTTGTAGCATCACAGCTCACAGCAACCTCAAACTGTTGTGCTCAAGTGATCTTTTACCTCAGCCTCCCAAGTAGCTGGGACTCTAAGCATGCACCACCACACCTGGCTAATTTTTCTATTTTTAGTAGAGACCAGATCTCACTCTTGCTCAGGCTGGTCTCGAACTCCTGAGCTCAGGCATCCACCCACCTCAACCCCAGAGTGCTGGGATTATAGGCATGAGCCACTTTGCCTGGCTTGATTAAGCAAATTTTTGGTTAAATATTTCAGTTAGACATTACCTTAGATCACCCTCCAAGTAAATTTGAGAAGAGCTGAATGATCCTCATTTGTGGATAAACCAAATAGGTTCCAAGCTTTGGTGGAAACATAGTGGCCAAAAAGATCCTAAAATACTCACAAAAAAAGAAAAGCCAGCAACAGAGGCAAGGCTACTTCCCTGCATACTGGTTATGGGTCCCTCCTCCTTCAGTGGGTGTGTGCTAGCCCAGTGGGCAGGCGGCAGGAGTGGCCCAGGACCCCACAAGGCAGGGGAGAGAACGTCCCTGTCCCAGGGTGCTGTCCTTCCTGTCATTGTGATCCAAGAAGGTAGGTACATTTTGCTGCCACACAAAAATAGGACGTGCCGAGTTAATTTAGAAAAAGTCTGACTAACTAGTTATTCCTTACAAATGGCTTCTAAGCCTTACAATTGTACTTTCTCCTTTATTGAGGAATAATCATATTTTGTTCGTAAGTTACTTAGTTGTGTTCTTGTATGTCAGTTGTTCGTATAACACTTTTCCAGCTGAGAAAAATTAGAGCTAAGGAAAAGTACATGATGTGGTTGGTGGGCTTGGGTTTTGGTCTAGCCCTAACCCACATGCTATTCTGGAAGGCACACCTTTAGCTAACCAGAAGGGTTCTAGTCACATGATATCTTGAACGAGGCTAGACATTCAGTGGATTTAAAGGCTGCTGACCCTAGTGATTTTGCACTGCTCCTACTCTAAACATGGTTTCTTTCCTGGAAACGTGGGAACACAGAGTTGGTCGTACTTCCTAATGGGTTTCTCACCTGTCCACACGAGCACGTACTATTTGATGGGTTCTGGGTTGCAGCAGTTGTCTGGAGTGGAGGCACTTGGGGCAGCCAAACCTGGTAACTGTGAGTTGGCTTTGCTATGGAAATACATGCTCTATTCTTGTCAAAAACTGGCAGAATTTCTGGGGAGCTCCCCATTTGTAATGGGGTCTGGTGTGCAGAGGATGAGATGATAGAAATCTATATCTGGGTTCAGATAAAGGGAAGTTCAGAACTTGATTTCCTACAAAACAAGAAGCATGAGCAAAACTCCACTCCCACACCTTGTACAATACCACGTTAAGGGAGAAAATAGGAAAATTGTAGATTAAGATTTATTCGTAAGTATTGACTGAATTCAAATCACAGTGGTTGAACCTGAGGTTCTTACAGGTAACTGGATTCCTATCTTGTACTGTAAGTACTGTACTTTTTTGCAAGCAAGTATCAGTTTGTGTTCTAGGTGTTCTTTATCCTTTTTCTTCTTACCTCATTTCTTTTCCTTTTTCAAAATTAAAACAGAGGTGACATGCAGTCTGGGGATTCAAAATGGAGATAGGAGGCGGCACTTGTGGCTCAAGGAGTAGGGTGCCGGTCCCATATACCGGAGGTGGCAGGTTCAAACCCAGCCCCAGCCAAAAACTGCAAAAAAAGAAAAAATGAAGATAGGCTGAGGATATCTTAGGCAATGAATTCACTACAGAAAAATCCAAAAACCTTACTTCCCTGTTGCAACTCCTTTAAAGAAAAAAAAAAAAAAAGTCCTGCTGGATGATTAGCAAAATAAGAACAAACACAAAAACAATGAACTACATATTTTACATGTATCTCGTAAGCTGGAAGACATAGAGAATTCACTTTTCAGGTTTTACAAAATAAAAAGTATTTTCAGTCATTGTCAAGAGTCTTCTCTTATTCTGTTTGCCTTAAAATAAATTCATAGGCTAATTTGTGTTCCTTACTTACCTTTTTATTTTCTAAATAAAAGTTTTTTTTTTTTTTTTCTTGCTGGTCAAGAGTTGCTAAGATTTCTTTTCTTTGTTTTTTTTTTTTGAGTCTTACTCAGTGTTGCCTAGTCTGGAGTGGAGTCCTAAGTCCAAGCAATGGTTCTCAGCCTCCCTAGTAGCTGGGACTACAGGTATGCACCACCATACCCAGCTAATTTTGTAAATGTTTTGTAAAAACAGGCTCACTATGTTGTTCAAGCCAGTCTCGAACTCCTGGCCTCAAGAGATCTTCCTGCCTTGGCCTCCCAAAGGGCTAGGATTGCAGGCCTGAGCCACTGCGTCCAGCCTAAGAGTTTCTATGGTTTTGATAACTGTTTCCCTCCAAAACTCATATTTTGGCACTTAAACCCTAAGGTGATGGTCTTAAGAGCTAGGGGTTTGGGGGAAATAATTAAGTCAGAGGTCCCCACCCTAATGAGTGGATCAGTGCTCTTATAAAAGAGGTTGAAGGGGGAGCACCTGTTGTCTTCTGCGTTCTGCCTTCTGCCATGTGAAGACACAGCAAGAAGGTACCATCTTGCTGTGAGCAAACCCTTACCACACACTGAGGTGCTAGTGTCTTGCTCTTGGAGTTTCCAGACTCCAGAAGTGTGAGAAATACATTTCTATTATTTATAAATTACCCAATTATTGAGAGTCTGTGGTATTTTGTTATAGCAGTGTGAACAGACTAAGACAGGACTATAAGGTTAAAAGATGTGTTAGTCTAGTCCAATTTGCAGAAAATAGTTGTCAGAGTATGGCTATATCCTCAGAAGTTAGAGCAGAATAGCCTCAGGCTTTAACTTACTGGCATCACAGTTTTGTAAGGGTAGAAGTGAAACCACAGGATTAAAAAAAGAAGAAGAAAAATAGAAAAGAAACCACAGGATCAGTGTTTTGAGGCAAGGTTAGATATAGATAGTTCCTGGAGTATGTTCCAAGACTGAGAAGGAGATTTGCTTTGCTTCTGTCTGAATGATTGTCAAGAGTTTGTTTTTGAGATTAATGTGAGCGTTAAGGTCCCTCTCAGTCTGAAATTTCAGTTCAGTTTGAGTCCCTGGGGGTGAGCTAAGCTCCCTCAGAAAGTGTTAAAGTGAGCTCTTAAACAACACAGATTGCCAGAATCTTCAAATCTGCTCATTATCTGAACCGAGCAGACATCTCAGGGTCTTTGGGGACCAGCATGACCCTTAGCTTTTCCTTTGCCCGTACTTAACAAGCCCTGAACTAGCTTGGTCTCAAGGAATGGGCATAGTGAAAGATTAGAAAGAAAACCTGTGGCCAGAAAAAATGGAGGACAGGCAAGAATAACCTGGACTACGAGCTTTTCTGATATTATCTTCTGTTCCTTTTCCTTGCCTGCTTCTGAGAAAATTTACACAGCTATTGCTATGGTTTGAATGTGTTCCCCAAAAAGCACGTGTTGGAAACTTAATCCCTAGTGCAGCAAGATTGGAAGGTGAGGCCTAATGGGAAGTGTTTAGGTGAAGGATGGGGGACCTTTTCGTGTTGGAAGCTGCATTAATTTACTTTAATCAAATAAGGCCATATTCAATAAGCTTAAATTATATATACTTTAAAAGGTATGTTATTTTATAAAAATGTAACTACTATGTACTTGATAATTTTAAAAAATGAAAAGTATTTATTAATTTTAAAGATAACTAACCTTTGAATGACTTTCTCGTGTCTGCTTTTGAGTATGTTGTTGTATCACGAAGGTTCACATTTTCAGTTGCTCCTCTAGATGGGTATCAGTCATATGCGACCTTAAGGGCATCTTGATATAGGTTAGGTAGGAGAGTGTAGATTTGAAACAATAAGTGGTTGACAAGCAAGAAAGCACTTTTTCCAGCATGTTGCTAAAGGCAAGGGTATTTATTCTACTGCATTTTTCCGTATTTCAATTAGATCTTTCTTAGCATCAAACAATGACTTTAAAATGTCATCTACAGACAGCCCAATTAATGCCATCTGTAGTACTTTTGGTGCCTTGGAGATATCAATTATTTATGGCTGAAATGCTAATTTCAGTGTGACGTCATGGTTCTCAAAGTCAGTGAAACTTTCACTGTATTCTCCAATTAATAGGTCTACTAAGAGCTGTGTATTCTCCAGATGATTCACATACACCATCCTGCTCATTCATGATCTTTGCTAACTTAGGAAAATGTTTATTTAAAATTTCCTTTTGGGCCAGACTCAGTGGCTCACACCTATAATCCTAGCACTCTGGGAGGATTGCTTGAGCTCAGGAGTTCGAGACCAACCTGAGCAAGAGAGAGAACCCCACCCCCCCATCTCCACTAAAAATAGAAAAACTAGCTAGGCGTTGTGGTGGACACCTATAGTCCCACCTACTTGGGAGGCTGAGGCAAGAGGATCAAATGAGCCCAAGAGTTTAAGGATGCTGTGAGGTATAATGACTCCATGGCACTCTACTCAGGGTGACAAAGTGAGACTCTGCTCAAAAAATAAATAAGTAAAATTTCCTTTTGAAGAAGTATTTTGAAAAAAGATAGCTTTTTTTAAAGATGCTTGGATTTGTTGCCACGTATCATATATAGACTTAATTTTACCTTGCAAAGAAATTTTTGAGTTGTTTTGATTTGACATGATATCACACAGAAATGTTGCATTCCTACATAAGTCTTTCAATGATTCACATTTGTGATTCTGTTCTTCATAAAATTTAACTATCTGCTCTTGCACAGATAAAATTTTGGCTAACACCTGTCCTTGCCCTGCACTTTACAATGATAGGGCGAATTCACTTTAGCATGTTTAACTCTAGCATGTTATGAAAGTGACAATGCCATGTTGCATTTGCATGAATAACAAGGCTTATAACTTGTTGCAAAGTGTCACTTAAAATAGTAGTTTTACCACAGAGCTTTTGCTGATGCAAAATATAGTGAAAAGAAATGGGAGCATCCAGATTTATTAATTCTTTTTTAAAATCTGTGCAATACACTCTTCATGTTTTCCTGCCGTGGAAGGTACACTGTCTATACATCCACTCACTGAATTTACCAAAATCAGTCCAATTTCATGACATTTATCTTAAAAGTTGTTGAAGGCATCTACTACACACGTTCTGTTCACAAGAGTGCCCAAAGCAAGTAACTCTTTGAAGTGAAGAAAATCTGTCTGAATGAAGTTTAAAGCCTGCACCGAGTCAAATAATATATATTTTCCTTTTGAAATATTGTATGAGATTGTTCTGTTAAGTTGAATGCTAATTCATGTTGCTGATCAGTTATGATTCTTCTTAAGAGAGGCAGTTGTTTGTATTATATTTTGAAACGTTACTGGGGTCTAAGCATCCTACAACTTCGACTGTGCATTCTTTCACAATTTCTACATCATTGAATAGCTTCCCTCCCCCCCCCCCCCGGAGTATATAAGCTACTTTCTAAGTTGCTTCAGTAAAATTATTTCCAGGCCTTGTTAATGCTTGAAAGAATTTGCTTTGCATTTGCTTTCCATCTTTTAATTTCTGTAATACAACCTTTTGTATCTCTCCCTCTAATTTAAAATGTCTATGGTCCTTATGAGTGGGTTAGGTGAGGAGGGCTCCACCCTCAGGAACAGATTGGTGCTGTTTCTGAGAGGGCTTTAGGCTTGAGTTCTACCTCTTATTCTCACCCTCTGGCCTTCGCCTATGGTGAAGGGTGAATGTGCAGCATGAATATCCCTGGCACCCAGCTATTGGACTTCCAGCCTCCAGACTGTACGCAATAATCTCTGTTTTTTATAAATTACCCAGTCTTTCAAGATTTTTTATTGTCTTTTTCACTGATATGCAACAGTGTTGGTTGGTATCACTTCTCAGGAACTTTAGAATCCAAGTTCTCATATATCTTGTATCCCAAGTAAGATGCAGTTGTCTGTCCGCAGTTTTGCTTTCCATGGTTTTAGTTGTCCATGATCGACTTTGGTCTGAAAAGAGCTAAATACAACCCTGAGCAAGAGTGAGACCCCATCTCTAAAAATATAAGCCTGAGCAAGCGTGAGACCCCTATTTCTAAAAATAGAAAAAAAAAAAAAAAAAAAAGGCAACTAGCCGAGTATAGTGGCACATGCCTGTAGTCCTAGCTTCTCAGGAGGCTGAAGCAACAGAATGGTTTGAGCCCAGGAGTTTGCGGTTGCTGTGAGCTACCATGGCACCATGGAGTGACAGAGTGAGACTCTGCTTCTACCCACCAAAAAACCATACAGGTAATTACAACATAATAACGTATTTATGGTTAGAGATACCACAGTCACATAACTTTTACTATGGTAATTGTTATAATTATTCCCTTTTATAGTTAATCTCTTACTGTACCTCATTTATAAATTAAGTTTATCATAGGTATTTATATAATGTAGGAAGAAAACAATAAACATAAGGCTTAGTAATGAAGTTTCAGTCATCCACTGGGGAGTCTTGGAACACATCCCTCATGGGTAAGGGGCGAGCAGTGTACTACTTTCAAATGCCCCATTACTCAGTGATTTTGAGTTCTGTGTTCATAAGCATAATTTCTCACTAAAGAACTCTGTAATTCAGGTGCCCAGA
Source organism: Loris lydekkerianus (assembly GCA_963574355.1). Lineage (NCBI taxonomy): Eukaryota > Metazoa > Chordata > Mammalia > Primates > Lorisidae > Loris > Loris lydekkerianus. Next base: position 12,239 of record CAUYPK010060619.1, on the reverse strand, counting down.
GATGACAGAATCAAGGTAGTGTCATCTATACCTGGTGATAGGACACAAACTACTCATAAACCAACTCTTAACCTAGAAAGGGAAGTCAGAAGTGTTGTATAAAACATTCTTACATTTTCTTCTTGCAATACTGGTGTTCAAGTTCCACAGAGGATGAGAGTCGTGAATGTAAGTGGAAGATGATCTCTCTGACCTGAATTCTGAGCTTGCTTCTGCCTCTAGTTATCAACATGCATTTAGAAAAATAATTGATATGGCCTTCAGTTTTCTTATCTGCAAAGTTAGTCGTAAGAGCCTGCGTGTGTGCTGGATTATTTTTGTTTTGTCAGTTACGCGACGTTGAGAACTATATTTCTCTGAATCCCCTTTCCTCTGTGGTTCCAGTTTAGAATGAACCTGAGGAGGACACTGCATGAGAGTTGGGAGGCAGTCAGGGAAGGGCTTATCACTCTCCGAAGGTCTTTTTGTGATCAGATACAGTGCTGTGCGGTGCAGAGGGGCCCAGCAGTTTCCAGCTTTTCTTGAGTGTCTGCTCCATGGCCAGCCCTTCCTCGGAGCCCCAGGCCAGCCACCAGATGCTCCAGGGTGCCACTAGCTCCACAGAGGCAGCAGCTCCCCTCCATGGTGCCACTTCAGGGCCCCCAAGCTGTGCTTGGCTTCCCAGAATCCCCAGTTTAGTCTGTGACTCTTTCCCTGATTCTCCAGGACTCCTTTCACTTCTGAACTCCTGCCACCATTGTTCAAGCGGAATTCCTAGAATAAATCTGTTATCCCCTAACGCCACCCTAGTTCTGCTTCTCTGACTGAACCCAGCATTTTACTGGTCACCTTTAAAGGCTTTTCAAAGTATTTACATAATCCAGTGATTTTTCAACCCATGTGCTGCAAAAATTTTTAAGTATCATTAATTAAATTATTTTCAAAAGACATTCAAAGCACCTTAAGTATACTTTTTTTTAACTATTTTTTTAATCAACATATTTTAAGTGTGCTGTGGAAGTTTAATTATAGGGTCAAGTGTGCAGTAAGATAGGAAAGGTTGAAAAACACTGGCATAAATCTTTGCAAAAGATATTTCTTTACTAGTGTTCAGTTGCTTAGTTTTTGGGAGGGAAGGTTAATGGGGGCAAAGCACTATATACATTCCCATCACACACATTATTTCACCCCACATATGTGTGAAAATCAGTGTGATTCTGGCACGTGTGGGCCAGTGCAGCAAGGAGCCAAACTCTTTTTCTTTCCATATATCCAACTGTTGTTATCTTAGAAGCAATTAACTCCAGAAATTCAAGGACATGTAAGATGTTTACTTTCAGGTAACAAAAGGAGAGAGATCCCTTTCTGAAAGTTTTGCTTGAATATTTATTTCCCAGTTGCTGAAGGAACATATTTTCTCAGCTTCAGATTTTTCCTCAAATGGCTTTGCGAATATGTGTGGCATGCATACACGTTTTTTTTTCTGGTAGTTTAAATGTTTAAAACTTTTGAGGAGCTGAAATGAATCTAACTCTTGTATAGATAAATATGTGCTGCTTGTTTCATATCTTGTGGTTCACTCATTCTGGTTCACTCAGCTGTTAGGCCCCTGAACCCACAGTGTGTCCCAAACACCTGATTCTTGCTGGTCTGGGTTGAGAGATGGGAGACCTGTGGAAGCTACACTTTCCAGGAGCATGTCGCCCTCTCACGGTCATTCATTAGTACTACAGAAACCCAGAATGTGTTCTGGAGCAAGAGTAGAGCAAGAATCCCATATACTCAATTCTGATATGAGGACAAATGATGACGTAGTACATGGTGGGGGGTGAGGGAAAGGGAGAGTGGAGAGAGGGTAGGAGGGAGGAGGGTGGAGGGTCACGGTGTGTGACACATCTCTTGGACACAAATGTAAGAGGGACTTTACCATCAGTGTAACCTAGTTCTCTGTACCCTCAATGAATCCTCAACAATAAAAAAAAAAAAGAAAGAAAGAAAGAAAGAAAGAAAGAAATTATCTTCCTTTGTAGATATGGTTATGTTTTAAATTCTCTGCATTCTGACCACATCTCTTTTCCACAAGGACAACTAGTTACACAGGGGTGATTCCTAGATCACTTTGAGTCTCCTCTGATAAGCATTCCATTGTGCTGTTTTTGAAAGTCTTTCTGCATTTTCTAAGACTGAATAGGCATATATAACCAATATATCCAAGACTCTTCTTTTTCCTAAGAAGAAAGCCCTACCCCAAGCAAATGTTTTCTTTCATTTTTCATTCATTCACTCCCTCTGTTGTATTTAATACAGTGATTCTCACTTCAGCCCTAGCTGCACATTAGAATTCTCTGAGCAGCCTTTAAAAATACTGATGCCTGGGCCCTACTTCCAAGCAATTCTGACATGGTCGTGGCTAGGGTCTGGGCACTGGTGTTTTTAAACTTTCTTCGGTGACTGCAATGTGCTTCCGGGGTTGAGAATTACTAAGCTAACATTCCTGTGTGTCAGTCACCACGGTGGTGCTGAGGAATCCATGGTAGAGGTACAATTCAGCCACCCTGCCCTGCTATCACCATTCACAGGCCACACACACCTCCCCCTCAGTCTAGAATGCTGCCCTTGTTCCTTGCATAAATAACTCCTCATGCTTTCAGTCTCAAATCAAATATCACTTATTCAAAAACATTTTTGCCCTACCTTTTTTTTTTTTTTTTTTTTCAGTTTTTTACTGGGGGTGGGTTTGAACCCACCCCCGCCGGGATTTGGGGCCCGCCACCAACTCCTTTTTGCCCTTCCGTTTTTTTTTTTTTTTTTTTCAGTTTTTGACTGGGGCTGGGTTTGAACCCACCACCTCCGGCATGTGGGGCCAGCACCCTACTCCTTTGAGCCACAGGCACCACCCACCTTTTTCTTTCTTTCTTTCTTTTTTTTTTTAAAACAGAGTCTCACCTTGTTACCCTTGATAGAGTGCCATGATGTCATAGTTCACAGCAATCTCAAACTCTTGGGCTCAAGTGATCCTCCCCACTCTTGCACTGGCTGGTTTTGAACTCCCAAACTCAAAGCAATCCACCAGATTCAGAGTACTATGACTACAGGTATGAGCCACTGCCCTTCTATTTAAAATAGGTCCCATATTGTTTGCTCTCATAGTAGCTTTCCTCTTTCCCTTCATAACACTTACTCTGCTTATAATTACAGGCATCCCCCTATCCTGTACCCCATTGGAACTCTCACGATCAGAACTCAGGACCAAACAGACTTTGGAAATAAGGAAGAAGAGGCAGATTTACCTGAATAGTATGAAGTTTAAGTTTTAGGGCATTTGTGATATGCTGATAATAATTCTTCAAAGATATCTACTCCTAATCCCTAGAACCCTATGAATATGTCACCTTGCATAGCGAAAGGAACGTTGCAAACGTGATTAAAATTAATGATCTAGAGATGGGGAGAACATTTTGGATTATCCAAGTGTGCCCAGCATAAGCACAAGAGTCCTTTTAAGGAGACTGGAGAGTCACAGTTAGATAAAATATAAAGATAGAAGCAGAGGTCAGAAAGAAGAAAAGATGCTACCCTTCTGGATTTGATGATATAGGAAGGGGCTACTAGCCAGAGAATTTAGGCAGGCTCTAGAAGCTGGAGACAGCCTGGAAATAGATTCTTCAGAGACCCTCCAGAGGGAATGCAGCCCAGCCTACACTTTGATTTTAGCTCAGTGAAACTAAGTTTTAACTTCTGACCTCCTGAACTGTAAAATAATTAGTGTTGTTCCACATCATTAAATTTATGATAATTTGTTACAATGACAATAGGAAACTAATATATGCACATCGCTCCCTTGTACAGGCCCCTTCCAAAACCCTGGGAGGCAGTCTGGAAATGTACTCACATGGTCATGGTACAAAAGTAAAGCTTGCAAAATGAAAATACTTTAACTACAAATGGGTATAATGTGTGTGATTTGGTTGGCCTGACTTGATCACTACACTACGTATGCATGAACAAAACTGCACATGTACTGCATAAATTAAAATTTTACAAATAAAAAAGGAAAAAATAAAGTAGCTACAATTGATTAAGGCTGCTCTCTCTTTCAACTCTTGACTTCTCCTGGTTGACTAACATTGCAGTGGCTACAGCATTTGGGGGACCTCCTAAGCAGAAAGGCAGTTGGAGGATACTTTGGTTTGCATCTGGAGAGATACATTCATAGGGTTCATGGTCACTTCCACACAGCATTAAATTACTGCTCAAGTGTAGGAATGGCTTCCAAGAATACTCTGAATATCCAATGTGTCAAAGTCCCCAGGTGTGGTGACTTAAAGGAGTCATAGAATACATGCAGCAGGTATGTAGTTCACGGGTAAGAAAAAGCTATCTTAAACTGGGCTCAGTGTCACTTCCCTGTAGTTCCAGGGACTTGGGAGGCTGAGGCAGGAGAACCATTTGAAGCAAGCAGTGTTCACAGTCCCTACATTTTTTCAGACATGAAGAGGAAGAGAAAATTCTGAAGAGAAGTAATAAATAGGCTCTCACATGGTTTGATAAGCCAGTTAATAAAGAGTGAATCATCATGCATATATTGGGAAAAGGTTTAAATTCCTCGCTGATTTGGCACAATTTACAGGTTTCAATGAAGATATAAAGGTAATACACAACCACAAAGAGGACATCAATTCTAAGAGTAGTATTTATCAGTCGCTGCTCAGGAAAATATGAAATGCCCCTGAGATTGTGTATTTCTTAAAGAAATTTGATTGAGATTTCCTCAAATTTGGCAATAATCTTAAACATTTGCATAACATTATCAGAACAAACTATCAGACTGAGATGGTCCTTGACAGGGATGGTCAGGAGGCATCCTAAAGAGGGTGGCCTGGGAGAGTGGTGCTAAAATTCAGACGAGGGACCGGACCCTCAGTGTGTGGGGGAGTCGTCTTAGCGGTAGAACTGGAATTGGTAAATAGAAAAAAATGTTTTACATGAAAGGATTGCCAGTAAATGAACTTCCCACCACATTTTTAGTTTTGGCTATACATACATTGCAGTAAGTCAAGAAATCCTACAAAGTAAATGTAAATATTCAAACCGTTTTGAAAAAATATAAACGCAGGATCAAATTAGAATCAGAGCCGTCAGCCACTGGTTGCTGTTATTAATACGCCAGCAGATATTTGGCATATTTGGGTTGTGCAGATCTACCTGGCAGCCAGCAACTATTAATTCATACCTATAGCACCTAATAAAACTCTCCCAGCCTTTGAAGCCTCTCTTTAGCTAAGGGGATGGGATACGTATTTAGAACAGCAAATGAAAAGTGCAAAATGCTCCTGATAAAGACTTTTTCTTCTCCGGAAGAAAGCCACGGTTTTGGCACTTTCCCTGGTTCAGAGTAGGTTCATTCTGACCCAGAGCTGGCGACTGCCGTGCGGACCTCCCACCTGCAGGGGGCGCGCAGGCCGCCGCGGCACCAGGTCGCTCTGGCCCAGCAGGGGGGGTTCCGCCTGCCTCTGTGGCTGCCCCGTTCCCTCCGCCTGGCGTCGCCACCGGGAGGTGCTGCCGCGGTTGCTGCTGCTCGTCTGAGTCACAGGTATCTGGGCCGGGGCCGATGGGCGGCTCCGGGGCGGGAGCCACTTGATGTCGCCCCTGCCGGCGCTGAATGGCGGAAGCCACCCGGCCCAGGGGGAGGGCGCCGGGGCTCACCGCCCCTTCGGTGGCGGCCGGAGGGAGCGGGGTGGAAGAAGCGGCCGCGGTCCGAGGTGGCTTCGCCGTGGGCTGTGGTGTTCGCGAGGGCGGGGAAAAGGCCTCTGTGGGCGCCTGTTTGCTTTCGCAGCGTACAGCTGTGGTCGTGCGCCGGAGGTGCCGGCCTGGACTAGCTGGCCGCGCTCCCTCGCAGTTAAGGCGGAGGTCAGCACGGAAGCCCGCGCTGCACATCTAGGTGTTAGGCCGGGGCAAAATGTGTGCTTTCGCGGCGTTCGCATGGAAAGTACGTCGCACATTATAAGTAGCCCGCAGTCCAGGCTGTTGAGATGCGAGCGAGCTGTCCAGAGTGACACATGGCCCCAAGGTGCCAGTGTAAAAAGACAGGATTTGCACATTTTCTCTCTCAGGGCTCAGGTAATCACAAACGTCTACTCTTAATTGACATGCGATGCTAACAGCAGCACCATTGTTTTCTCTCCAGATTTTCCAACACTGCTCTGCTTTGAGAAAAAAAGAAGACATTTATTCCTTAAACGTTTCCCAGTGTTCAGAATTGGCTACAGAACGTAATGAGATAAAAATATATCATTGGATAGTAACACTTCTCACTCTTAAAAAGTAACAGTGGTACCTAGGAGGTTATTCGTTTAAAGACCTGCAATACGTGTACCATTATTTTCGGGTTATTTTTATGTTATGGTAATAACTGTCTCTCTTCAGTGCCTAGTCTATGTCAGACCTCGGCGGAGGGTTTTAAACACCTAGTACCTTTATTTAATTCTTGCAGCAGCCCCTATGAGGCACCATTTCCCTTAAGCAGGTAAGGAAACTGAGGCACAGAGAGCCCTCTAAATTAATGTGTTTGACGTCAGAGGCTAGCAAAGAGTGAACATGGTGGTGTTCCATGAGATACATGTTTATGAATTTGATTAGTAACCTGAACTGATTTTCTCTCAGGCTTAGTTTTCATGGCTAAATGCAAAAATTCTGTATTAACTCCTTTTTAGTTTTAAAAGGAGTTTAGTGAGAGAAATCTTTGCTCATTAAGGATATTTATAATTAAGCTTGGGCTGAGGTCCTACTCCCATATCATTTGATTTGATATGATACAGGCATGGGTTGGTTTGGTTGTTAACAAGCTTTATTACTTTTCTACATTATTTGTGTTTTCATACCATTTTTAGTGAGTTCACTTTGCAATATTATGTTAGCAGAACTGGAGGGAAATCAAAGACTTTCCAGTGACAGTAATTTAATATTTTACAGGATGTAGGAAAGGCATTGCAGAGTGGCTAAGGGGTGAGGAATGAAGAGATTTAGGGTATGTTATTTAGAGCAAATTGTGTTACTGTAAGAGATAAAAGATTCCTGTAGTACCTATCCTTGTTAGAAGAGAAATTGTATTTCCCATTGTGGAAAGAGGATGGATATATTAGAGTGACCCAAAGCTGTAGGCCTTATCGGGCTTTAAAAATTTGTACCTTCAGCATTCATATAGTCAATATGTGTTGAGCACCTTCCCTGGCAAGGCTCTGTACTAAGCACTGGGGGTGTAAGAGTGAACAAAATGAAGTCTTTGTCCCCATGCACTAGGGCAAGGTAATCTTTAAACAGTTAAAATTAAAGTATTTTCAGTTAGATGCTAACAATTACTAAGAAGGAAATTAAAGTAGCAAAGGGGGGTAGGAAGCACCTGGGGAGGAGCAAATGCAGTTTAAAAGTAAGGAGAGCCATGCAGCTGTCTAGGAAGAGCACACCGGGCAAGTACAAAAGCCGAGAACCTACCAGTCTTGGAAGACAGCATGAGGCTGTGAGTTTGAGGGGAGAGAGGCTGGCGGAAGTCAGAGAGCTAATCAGTCCTGGTAAAGACTTGGCTTTTACTCTGCGAATGTAGGTAGATAGAGGGTTTTGAGCGGAGAAGTGAGGGAATCTGTCTTAAGATTTTTAAAGGGCTTCGGGCTGCTGTGTTTGGAATGGACTGTACATGGAGAGCAGGGAGGAGGTTAGAGCAGTAATCCAAGTGAGGGAGGATGGTGGCTTAGACCAGGTGGTAGAAGAGAAGCATAAGAAGCTTCCATATTGTCTTGCTGACAAGATTTGCTGATGGATTGGATGTGGAGTATGGGAGGAAGAGTGAAGCACAACTCATGGGCTTAGCCTGGATGGAGATGGGTGGAACAGGAATCTGGGGTTTAGTTTTATCAGGTTCAAGGTGCCTGTTCAGGTGGTGTTATAGGGACTGCAGTTCAAGGGAAAGGTACAACTGGAAATCAGAATTTGGGAGTCACTGGCACAGGGTAGTATTTAAAGCTAGGAGGCTATGAGGGCTAGGCTGAAAAGTGAGGCTTGAACCCTGAAGCTGTCCATGTTCAGAGATGGGAGAGATTAAGAGCTGCAAAGGAGACTGCCAAGGAGAAGCTTTTGAAAGTAGGAGGAAAAGGAGGTGAGAATGGAGTGCTGCAGGCCATTGAAGAGTGTGTTTCAAAGAGAAAACAGCCAACTACCCTAAGTCCTGGAGTTAGAGACATCCCACTGATGTACTACAACTTACTCTTACCAACACGCTATTATAAGGAATAGGTAAATGAGAAAGTGCAAGAGCAATTTCAAGAGAGTAGTAAGGGAGAAAACCAGATTGGTGTGGTTTCAAAAGAGTACGAGGAGAGGAATTGGAGACTGCAAGTATGGACAGTTCTTTGGAAGAGGCTAGCTATAAATTTTTCATGTCAATATTTGAAAGCCCTGTTGTCATTCTCACAGTAAGTAATTTTTATTTCTAACCTCAGCTACTTAGGAACTAGACTTGGATTGTTTTATCAATGTCTGGTGGAAATAACTCTACTACTGCTAACAATAATTTATAATTAACTTTCTAAACCACTATACAATGAAACTTATTCTTTTTACATAATACGTTTCCAGGCCCATAAAAATTCTTGGGTGGTATATGTTCTTCTATCACTTATCTTTTTTTCTTTAGGTTAAAAGATAACTCAGAGGTGCTACAAACTGTATTTGAAAGCAAAACAGACACAAAAATTGAGAATCAGAATTAATTTTGACATATGCTGTCTCAGTAGTATTAAGAATTGACAAAAGTAAAAAAAGTATAACACATACAATTACATACAGTACATAATACTTGATAATAAACAACTATGTTACTGGGTTATGTTAAAAAATAGGAATTGATGATGCTGGTATAAGATAATTTCTGTTATAAGAATTAGTAACCGACAAAACTGTGTCTGTTGTTACTTTAAAGATATTAAGACTGATACTTCATTGAAAGTAAATAATAATATGGGTTAAGTAAGGCACCTTGGTTTAAATATGTAGTAAGTATAAAAAGAGAGTGCCATTTTTATCTGAAGAAGTGAATTTGGGTGCTTGTTTCTACCTTCAGCAGGTTAAGGCCCAAACCCAAATACAAAATAATCAAGCAAGGAAAGTGCTCTTGCAAGGTATGCAAACACCTTCCTATGGTACAGTAAATGCCAGATTTACCCCATTTTGACCACAGTTAATATGTGCCTTTTCCATAGCAAATATAGCTACCTATATTGGAGTGTGGAGATTTTAAATGATTAAATAAAGCATTTCAAAGTTTAGGTCTAGATCTATTGATTGCTTTAACCCATTTATTTTATCTGAAAGATGATAGGTCTTTCAATCTGTGGATTGAATTCTTTTGTTGTTGTTTAGCTTTGTGCATTTTGTTTTGTTCTTGTTTTGTTCCTTGGAAATTTTCATGGGTTGGATCAACTTTCCAGTTTTCACGGCTGTCATCCTACACATCCTTTGAAACTTTTTTCATTTGCATAGCTTTTTAAGTTAGGCCTGTCCACCACTGATTTTCTTACTGCTTACAATTTGGATTTCTGTTGTTGCTGTTTTCTTTAAGTCCCAATGTGCTTCTTAATACTATTTTTTCTTCATACTGAGTTAATTTTTTTATTATTCATGAGAGCACATTATTTTTGTGGAATTTTTTCCATTTCTTCTTGTAAGTAATTTTCAGTGGTGTGCTTTACTCCAGATAGAACTGATGTACCTTTTCCCTTATGGTGCAGAACTTTTTCATTGACTTCATGTTGACTTTCTTTTGTTCTTTATCCTTTAAATATGAAAGAACTTTGAGCTATAATATTGAATTTGCCGTATTAGTACTGTTCTACTGAAGATATTTTCTAGATTTCTTAAAAGAAAAATAGAGAATTGGGTTTTGTGTAGGGATTTCATAAAGGATACAGTTGTGGTTTTTGTAAAAGATTTACCTATTTAAAATCATTTTCAAGCTGGGTGTGGTGGCTTATTCCCATAATTCTAACACACTGGGAGGCTGAGGCAGGAGAATTGCTTGAGCTCTGGAGCTGAAGACCAGCCTGATCAAGAGCAAAAATAGAAAAATCAGCCAGGTGTGGTGGCATGTACCTCTAGTCCCAGCTACTAGTGAGGCTAAGGCAAGAGAAGTGTATGAGCCAAGGAATCTCATGAGTCAAGGAGCTGGGCTGAGACCGTGGCACTCCAGCCCAGGTGACAGAGCAAGACTCTGTCTCAAAAAAAAAAAAAAGAAGAAGAAGAAGAAGAGAAAGAATTAGAGCACAAATCAATAAAATTGAAAATGGGAAATCATGAGAAAAAAATCAACAACAAAACCAAAATCTGGTTCTTCAAAAATATCAATAAAATCTATAAGCCTCTAGCCAGGCTGAGAAAACAGGACATAAATTACTAATATCAGAAATGAAAGAGAGGCCATCACTAAAGATTCCCTGGACACTAAAAGGATAATAAAGGAATACTTTAACAGCTGTGTGCCCATATTCTTGATAACCTAGGTGAAATGGACCAGTTCATTGAAAGACACATCTACCAAAATTCACACAAAAAGAAAAGACCATCTGAATTGGCTTATTCAGAAGTTGAATAAAAAGTAATGACCTAAAGAAGCATCAGGCCCAGATGGGTTCATTGGTGAATTCTACCAAACCTTGAAGGAAGAAATTATGCCAATTCTCTACAACCTCTTTCAGAAAACAAGCAGAGAAAATCTCTCTTTACTCATTCCATGAGGCCAGCATTCCCCTAATACCAAGATCAGACAAAGATACCACAAGAAAAGAAAACCACAGACCAGTATTGGTCATCAATAAAATATTAGCAAATCAAACCCAACAATTTATGAAAAGAATTATGCATTATGATATAATGTTATGGGACCACCAGTTATTTTATATGTGGTCCATCATACTGAAGTGTCATTATGAATCATGAATAGGACTAGAACCTTAGAAGTGAGGGATAGCATGTCAAGTATAGTTACAGCTTTGCTGGTTCTCAGTGTCCTTGTATGTTAAATAATGAGGTTGGGTTAGATGATCCTGAATAGCCTTCTAATTCTAAAAATTTCACAGACTGCAGTCATGTATTTGTTAGAAGTATAGTAGATACAAGTTGGTTTATGTAAGAACCTCAGGAGGCTCTATGATGTTCACATAATGACCAAATCACCTGAGGACACATTGTATATATGTATCCCTGTATCATAATGTAGCCCTGTCAGTAAGTGATACCGGCTGTAGTTAAGTTTCTTCTAAAAACACAATTTTTTTTTTTTTGAGACAGTCTCACTTTGTTGCCCTCGGTAGATGCTGTGATATCATAGCTCACAGCAACCTCAAACTCTTGGACTCAAGTGATCCTCTTCCCTCAGTCTCCCAAGTAACTGGACTATAAGTGCCCGCCACAATATCCAGCTAATTTTTAGAGACAGGGTCTCGCTCTTGCTCAGGCTGATCTTGAACTCCTGAGCTGAGACAATCCACCTACCTCAGCCTCCCAGAGTGCTGCAATTATAGGGGTGCACCACCACACCTAACCCTCTAAGAACACAATAAATCTTACGCCTTCAAACTTACTTGAGGTGAAGTTGGGTTAAAATTTTGTAGACTATTCAGAAAATAAGAACATTTTGCAAAAATTGTAGTTTTTATATTTTGAAACAATACTGAATAAATGGATAAGTAAGCACTTTATATACATTAAATCTCCTATATAAATTAAGTCTGCTAAGGTGTGCTTAATAAGGTTTAGGATTTGAACATCCCTGGAATCATACTTATGCTATTAATTTTCTTTTTTTTTATTTTTTTTTTAATTTTAAATTATTTATTTTTATTATTAAATCATAGCTGTGTTCATTAGTGCAATCAAGGGGTACAATGTGCTGGTTTCATATACAATCTGAAATACTCTCGTCAAACTGTTCAACGTAGCCTTCATGGCATTTTCTTAGTTACTGTTATGTAGGCATTTGTATTCTGCATTTAGTAAGTTTCACCTGTACCCATTCTAAGATGCACCGTAGGTGTGGCCCCACCCATTACCCTCTCTCCACTATAACCTCCCCCCTCCCTTCCCCTTCCTTGGTCCTTTCCCCATAGTCTTCTGGTACAGTTGGGTTATAGCCTTCATGTGAAAGCTATAGTTTAGCTTCATAGTAGGGCTGAGTACATTGGATACTTTTTCTTCCATTCCTGGGATACTTTGCT